>MEIZ01000255.1:36095-65617 GCA_001723225.1 Globodera ellingtonae | reverse complement strand
ATTGTAGTATCCACGCCAGCAGTCGGTAAACACCGTTGAATCCTCAGCGACATGTTTGGTGATCAATTCGAGGAGCGTTTCAGCATCCCTGCGATTCTCGGGACATATTTCAAGCCGGACCTCCCCGCTCTCAACGTCCACCATTCCAAGTATCCATGAACCCTCAACTACCCTTCCGCGATGGTACTTTCTTCGCCCTAGCTTCATCTTGTCCCCGACAGAGATACATTTGTTGAAATCCTTCATTTTCTTCTTTTACCCTTTATTCATAAAATGAAGAAGTAAAAACCAAATGTTTGAACGAACTCTTATTTGCCCTATCGAAGGCTTTCTCAAAAGGATTAACCAATTTTTGATCCTCAATCCCCTTTTTCCCTCCCTCCCTTCGTTCGGCAAAATCCCCGGCCCAGATTTACTCGTCAAACCTCGCCGTGCCGCTCTCCTGACGTGCCCGTCCGCTGATGTTCACTGCCGCCGTCCGTGCCCTCACCGCGCCATGCCTGAACTCTGATCGTTAGACCCCCTGGATCCGCCCCCATTTTTTATGTATAAAAACCCTCCCATTTCTCATTTCCATTATCCATTTCTTTGGACAAATTATTTGTACTCATCAAATAAAACAAGTTTTTACAAAAGCGTTCTTTCCTTTGCTTATTGGTAAATTGCCGGGTTTTCGCTGCCTCTCCTTGGCCGAACCCCTTTTTCCTAAGCTTCTTCAGGTCTCCGGACCTTTGTTGTTTAAAAGGCTTCTGAGCCTGTCCTACCCGAAGTCCTTTGGACTGTCCTCTCCCCCAAAAAACTTTTCCTTCTTCGACCCAAGGGTTTTCTAAGCAACCCTTCCCCATTTTCTGTTGAGACACTCGCCAAGTAGCCGCGACAGAACGGATTAAGAGTCTGGTGCTCTAGCTAGTACTGAGATCGAATTGGGACCTCTCCGTCTGCCGAGAAATCCAAACTTAGTTTTTCTACCCACGGAATACCTCTAAGCCCAAACCATGTCTGCCGCGACTCGCCGACTTTTGGGCCCCGCTATGGCGCGTACCCGTCGATACGTAAACGAGGCACAGCAACTGCTGCTCAATCCAGAACAGCAAACCATCGAAGGCTTAGGCGGCAAAAGCGAACATCTCCAACGATGTGTCGTGACCCTACGAGGGTATATGCGTGAATGGGACCAGGCGATCGCCGCCATCCCCACCGCTGAAGGCCGTGTTGCCGAAGAGACGGTTTTGGACCGTTTCCGTTCCCAAGACGGAGAATCCCCAGCAAACCTGATCGATGAAGCAGCCGACGTGGTTGCCACCTTAGACTTGCGCATTGACGCCCTCCGAGCGCCACTTCAGCCACCACCACACGGTCCAGCCGTGCACATAGCGCCGGGAGGTGGGATGTTTGTTCCCCTCCCGCCGACCGGACTGTTAGACTTTGACGGAAGCCCAGCCAAATGGCCCGGATTTTGGTCCAATTTCAGAGACCAGGTCGCTAATCGACCTGGACTTTCCCCAGCGCAAAAATTGGGTTATCTGGTCGGTCAACTCAAAGGACCGGCCAGATCAATGGTTGAAGGTTACACATTAACCGACAACAACTTTGCGGTGGTCGTCAGTGCCCTTGAGTCTCGTTTCGGCGATGACGTAAAGAGGGCTCACGATCTCCGCACTGAACTGCTTCGCCTGCCCGCGGCGTCCAATGCACCCGCTTCCTTACGGGCATTGTCGGAAGGAGTCGAGAAATTGTGTAGACAACTTTCCGGACTAAATCCAAATATGGATCAAAACGAATCGCTTATTATAACAGCCTTACGTGAAAAATTACCGAAAGAGGCTAAAATGCATTTGCTCGAGAAGGAATTTGCCAGTAACCACACTTGGAATTCCACAGAATGGCGGGAAGGGCTCGGCCTGCTGGTACGCCTCAAGGAGGCGGCTCAAGTCGACGCCCCGACCAATCACCACTCCACCGGCCTTCTCTACGGTCCGACAAACTACCCTCAACCTCCCCGCCAAACCAATGGCCCCCGGGTGTCTAATAATTGGCAAAATGGGAATGGGGGACGTTACCAACCTCCCTCGTCCAACAATTTTGTCCAACGCCGGGCCTTTCCGGTTATCAATGCTGGAACTGGTGGCAGGAGTAAAAATCGATCGGCGAACGGTCCGAAATGTTCCCTTTGCTCGGAGAACGGTCATCCGCCATCCTCCTGCACCAAATTCAACACCGCAAAGAAAAGGGAGCAAAAATTGGTGAATCAGGGGCGTTGTCTCCTCTGTTTAAAAGAAGGGCATGCACTCGATCAATGCCAACGGGTAGCCAGCCCAGCTTCATTTCAGGAGACCTGGTTCGGGCCATCAATCCCCAAAAAGTGGCCTCCGATCACTTAGAGGTTTCCGGTTTTGTCGGATACGGCGACGCATCCCCCCGCCGTTTCTCTTCTCCCCGATTTTCGGTATTGCTGGAGAAAGAGGATGGAGGATGGGAAGAACTCATCCTGAATCAGACCAAAACAATCACCCCTTCCTTGGATTGTTTGACCACAGCCAGTGCAAGCCAGTCTCGAGAATTTCCCTCTCCCCAACAGTTGGAGCCACAAATTCTTATCGGGATAAGAGGTTTTTGGAAGTGCATCCTTAGCCATGCAGAAATCCAACCCGGACTGTTTCGAATTGAGACCATTTTTGGACAAATTTTTGGAGGCGAGGACCTTCCTCAAGGACTCCTCCAAGCTCTACGCCCCCCGACCTTCTGCGGAACGGTGATCAGCAAACCTGACAACGTGGTCTCTCCACAAGCAGAAGACGTTCAGAACTTCTGGTCCCTCGAAGCCCTGGGGATCTCTGATCGCCCAGAACAAGACGACGATCAGTTGGCGGTCGAACTCTTTAAAAAGGAGATCAAAATTAATGATGAAGGGCGATTCGAAGTCAGTTGGCCCTGGAAGATACCGGGAGAATTCCCCCCGGACGGGTTCAATATGGCATACTCCCGTTTATGCTCACAACTGCGCACGTTGAAAGAAAAGCCCGACTCTTTTGAGAGCTGCCTCAAAATTCTGACTGAACAATTGGATCGAAAAATCATCGAGCCCGCCCAGAGAACGGGTAGTTCCGAACATTTCCTCCCTCATCACCTTGTTTTTGGCAAAAAACCGCGCATGGTTTTTGATGGTTCAGCCAAAGGAAAGGGAGGAAGGTCCCTCAATGACCACCTCCTCCCAGGGCCGAATCTGATGCCCGAATTACCCGGAATTTTACTACAATTCCGGGCCACTGCTTTCCCCGTATGTGCCGATATCGAAAAGGCCTTTTTGATGATTTCACTCGCAGAACCGGATCGAGATTATTCAAAATTCCTTTGGATCCGAAATTTGGAAGACCCCCCTCGAGGGGACAATTTGATTGTGTACCGATTCCGACGTATTGCGTTCGGAGTGGTCTCTAGCCCCTTTTTACTGGCGGCAACTCTCCAGTTTATGTTGGACTCATCCGCAAGTCCCTTAGCTGCCGAAATCCGCCAGAAACATCTGCTGTATGTGGACAACTTACTTCTGCTCGCTTCCTCCCCCGAAGAAGCTCGCCAGAAGGCTTCCGAGGCCCAGCGAATCTTCGCCACGGCCAAAATGAGGCTACGAGAATTCGTCTCCTCCGACCGGTCTTCCATCGACCACCTCCCATCAGAAGACCTTCTTGACGAAGAAGTCCCCTCCGTCCTCGGACTGCGATGGCACTTAAAAAGGGATGAAATTATATTCAAATTTCCCGACGCCCCTAGGGTAGGGAAAGTCACCCGCCGGGTCATTTTGAACCATCTCGCCTCATTTTTTGACCCCTTGGGACTTTGTTCTCCGTGTCTGATCACCCCAAAACTCCTCTTTCAGGACCTTTGGAAAAATGCCTTAGGATGGGATCAACCCATCCCGAAAGAAGAAACACTCCTCCTCACATTACTCATTTCTCCTAAACAATCAACTTCAACCCGTTCACTCGCAACGATCAAATTCCTTTTTTCCAAAACATAAAAAACATGTCGAACCTCCCATCAGTCTCCCAAGCTGCTCCCCAGCTCCAAATCGTTCAGCCCGGCTATTCCTTGCCTTCGAACGTTAACCCCTAAAACGGCTATTCTGTTCGACTCCCCGACGGTACCTCTCAAGTGGTGTACCCGATGAACCCGCCAAACGGTCAACCACCTCAAGTTGCACAGCCCCAGGCTTATCTTAACGGCCAACCTGTGCTCTTGATGGCGGCACCCACGGCCCAGCCCATTCCTAACAACAACGGGCAGCAACGCAACAATCGTAACCCCCCGTATGCCAATCCCGCCCGCCGCCCTCAAAATGGCGAAAGCCGCCGCCAGCGCGCGCCCCCAAGCAACAACGTTTCCATTCCAAACCCGCCTCCCGTTCAACCCAACCAGGCCAATGACGGAAATGGTACCAAAAATGGACCTTGTCCGAAAAATTCCCCAACCAATTCGGTTTAAGTGGGCATCCGAGACCCGACCGTGCGAGAACTGATGGCCCAACTGCTGTCAGCCGTTCATCGCCTTGAGGCCATGCTGGAACAGCGCCTCCCCACGCCCTCGGGTGTTGCCCTTAACCCCAATCCATCCCATTCTGGTGTTCAGCCCGTGACGATCAATCCAACTGACCCCCTCGGATTGAAAGATATCCCGAATGGGGAATGATCCACTATTGTTACCCCCGCCAGCCGCGCGGGGAGGTCTGTCCCCGACAGAGATACATTTGTTGAAATCCTTCATTTTCTTCTTTTACCCTTTATTCATAAAATGAAGAAGTAAAAACCAAATGTTTGAACGAACTCTTATTTGCCCATCGAAGGCTTTCTCAAAAGGATTAACCAATTTTTGATCCTCAATCCCCTTTTTCCCTCCCTCCCTTCGTTCGGCAAAATCCCCGGCCCAGATTTACTCGTCAAACCTCGCCGTGCCGCTCTCCTGACGTGCCCGTCCGCTGATGTTCACTGCCGCCGTCCGTGCCCTCACCGCGCCATGCCTGAACTCTGATCGTTAGACCCCCTGGATCCGCCCCCATTTTTTATGTATAAAAACCCTCCCATTTCTCATTTCCATTATCCATTTCTTTGGACAAATTATTTGTACTCATCAAATAAAACAAGTTTTTACAAAAGCGTTCTTTCCTTTGCTTATTGGTAAATTGCCGGGTTTTCGCTGCCTCTCCTTGGCCGAACCCCTTTTTCCTAAGCTTCTTCAGGTCTCCGGACCTTTGTTGTTTAAAAGGCTTCTGAGCCTGTCCTACCCGAAGTCCTTTGGACTGTCCTCTCCCCCAAAAAACTTTTCCTTCTTCGACCCAAGGGTTTTCTAAGCAACCCTTCCCCATTTTCTGTTGAGACACTCGCCAAGTGGCCGCGACACATCTCGTCCACCTCGATAATTCTCCCCGGCCCCCCAAGCTTCCCTGCATTTTGGTAACGGCCATCCAAATATAAACATCATATTTCTCTGCAGTATGAGAACCAGTCGCCAACAGTTACCGAAGAAGTCGTCTTCCCAGACCCGGTCAACGAACTCTCCCTGATTGCCTGCTCATAAGATAGTCCAACAGCAAACGAATATGTTAGCAACAGGCCTTTCGCTACCATATCCTTGCTTTGAACGCCTTCAAACCAAGTGCCAATGGCTATTGCTCGTGCTGGACCCTGACAACCTGAACATTCGTCTCTGTAGGCCTAAGCCTAAGCCTAAGCTCGCTTAGGCTTAGGCTTAATCCTAAATTCCCTACGCCGGCATCTGAAGCTTCCAATCCCTTGATCTGAGCGTAGAGTCATCGGGATGCGGCATCTTCGGCATTCTCGTGCGCGTGGAAGCAGACCATTGTCTTTGCACCATTCTATCGCTTGCTCAGGCCCTAATACCACTTGTTGTCCAAGTCGAATAAGGTTAAAGGAATTATTCAGAGCAGCCATCCGAGTTTGGGCACCACATTAACAGAATGGTCTCTATAGCTATTTCCTTCTTTTTATGTACATAATTTTATCTCGATGAATATCACCATTCCCGACTCTTATCTGCATTTAGCTGACCTTTTGATTGAGCAAACACTTGGCGAACAGTTAAAACATTGAGAAATGATCCATTTTTAACCATCTTTTACGATTTTTTACTAAATATTTAACCTGTTCAAAAACCGGTTTTTTGCGGTTTCCGCACTCCGGGAATATTTTTTATGACCATTACAGGCAAAAAGAGATCTAATGACACCGTTATTTGTTGGTTTTTTTGCGGGCCGAGCAAACGCTTTTTCCTTTTTTTAGAAAATCGGCTTTTTTTGCAAGGGATTGCCAAATGCCAATTTTGGGAGCTTCCGGCCATAAATTATTAGTGATTATTTTGGGTTTCAACATATAAAAAAGCAGAATTTTGTGGTTTAGCAACAATTTTCATGTTCAGTCCATTTTCTTATTTGTATTTCCCTCCAAATCCCTCGTCCTCAGTTCGTTCTCTTTTTTGGGCTCACTCGGACCTTTGTTTATGTCAAGCAGTCTGAAAATTAAAATTATGACATAAATTTGTTTGGGGGTAGAGAACGGTATTTTGAAAAAGCAGGGGCGGATGGGTAACCGGATTTTGCAGCTCGAACAGACACGGACCGGGTCATTTTTTCTGACATCTGGACCAGACACCCGAACCCCGGGAAGTTTGTTTCTGGAAAATGGCCGCGGAAAAATTTAAATTTCATTTATTTTTTTGAAATTGTTTTGAGAAGGCCGCCCGCATAAAGTCGCTATTTTTAATAAACCCTTACACGTCGCCATGAAAGTGGCGAAAATGCCTGTTCAGATTATGACGCAGGGTGAATGCTTTCACGCAGGATTTGCACTAAAAAGTTCCATTTACAGAGATTATGTCTAAACTTCTCACTCACATCGAATGGCATCTCCTTCATGTGGACACGCCGATGATAAGTTAGATGTTGACCTGTCGAAATTGCTTGCCGCAATGTTGGCACTAAAATATATATATAAATAATATTCAGTTAAAAAATGGCATCTCAATAATCTCTTCTGACTCACCTCGAATGGCTTCTCCCCCGTGTGAACACGTTGATGATCAATCAAATTACATTTAAGACTAAATCGCTGATCACAATGTTGGCACTAAAAGTGTTCATTCAATGGCAATTCCTCAACCAAAATATTGTGCAATTACTTCATATGGCTTTTCTCCAGTATGCGTACGCATATGCCTTTTAAGGTGATATGGCCAGTCAAATGAAAATGGGCATTGAGTGCATTTGTACCGTTGTCCACCGGTTTTTTGCCTTCATTTACATTATCTTTTTCGATATCTCCCATGAAGCTGGGTTGAAAATTAAATTTAATTATGAAAATGTGCCTAAAATTTGGATAAAGCAAAAACATTGAGATAAAGCGCCGAGTCGGATTCAAACATTTTCATAATTAATCTGAGTGATATCGGCCAGAAATATGACATTTGGCTGTTGATTCTCACAAATTTCTCTGGGCAAAAATGGAAGAAATTTTAAAAATTTTAAATGCATGTTTTCTAGGTTAAAAATATGTGTAGAACACGAATCCAAGCTCGGATTGCAAATGTCAATGTCAAACCCCGAACCCGAATTCGAACATTTTTAAAATTTCATTGGAGAATATTTATGTTCCCTTTTTGCCTGGGTATAAGAAAGACCGGACAACTCACAAAAGTTAAAGCCCATGAATAAGAAGGTGTTTTATTTCTAAAAAACATTTAATAAATAGTAGTACCCTTCCATAACGGATGAAATGTTCTTTTTATGCTAGGACTCAAGCGCAGTACAAATGGCCTCCGATCAACCTCCAAAAGCAAATCTTTCCCAAATGCCCCTTTTCTCGGGCATTAATTGCCCAATTGTTTTGTTTCTTGCAATGTTCGCATTGGCACTTTGCGCCGCGCCTTTGTCTTTGCCCAAAAAAGTTTCTCTCCTCACAAAAGCCGACGAACTCTGGCGCTCGGGAGACGCCAAATCACGTGACGTTTTGCAACTTGCACAACCCCACCAATTTGTGCATTTGCTATGCTTTGGCTGAAGTGTGAGGGGGCTTGAAAATTCGCAAAAATTTATCGACAATTTTGCAGAATCAAAACCCATTAACAATAAGAACCCTATTAGCTAGCTGAGTGGAAAAACAACTAGCGCGAGAAATTTGTTTATCTACATTTTTTTGTAAGATATCTGAAATCATCTCAAAGTTTGGCGTCTGGGATCATTTGGCGCAATGTGAATAAATTTGATCACTTTCTTGTTTTTCTAAAACTTGCGATAGCTCCCAAATTTAATTGTTGCCCTTCCTTAGCCTGACCGAGATGGCGCCATTCATCTCCTCCCCTAGGTGCTGACACTTTCTCGTGTTCCTTTCCGGTTCCGCGCGGTTTCCTCTCCGACCCCAATGCCATTATTGCGGAGGATTTGGAGCTGTTCACCGGCTTTTCACGGGTAATCTTGTCTCGAGGGTTGGGTGACGGACCATCATTAAAATTTTAGGCCAATTTCCGTAACAACAAATATCGTCAAATCTTCAAAGCTGTAGGGATTGAGTTGGATGTCAAAACCCGCGTTACAAGACAAACAACAGACAAAAATTCAACTTTAATCCCGATCCCGATATTTAAAATCGAAATCCCGGTCGGACCGGGACTAATCAGGAAAAAGCGGGGCACCGGGGAACTATTTAAAATTTCTTTCGATTTTCAAAAGCTTGTAACACAGGCTAACGGTTATATTTTGTATGCTTCTAGTACTCCCTTCTTGCCCTTAGCAAATTTGGTTGGGCTTGGAGAATTTTGAAAAAAATTGGAAAGATTTAAACCTTATTGACTATAATTCATGGATCAATGTGTATGCTAATATTTTCAATGTTAAAAAATTTCTTGTTTTGTTTTTTAGGGATGGCGAAAATTTAAGAAGGATTCGCCGTATACAAATGAAGTTAAGCGTATCGAAGTGCGTGCCAATTTTTTACTGTTTGTCGACACGATTCCATTAATTTAATGTTTTCTATCCTAGTTCCGTTTTTTGCAAGATATGGCATAGGTGGGGAATCCGGTAAGTTTTCTCGAAAGAGTGGTAGGAGGAAAGTGAACGGACTTTTGGACCGATTTCAAAAAACATGTAGTCTAAAAATGTTTTAGTTTAATTTCTTGAAAATTTTATTTTGAAGAAATAGTGTGCTAAAAAGAGAGAGTCAGACGGCGAGAGTAATTTGGACATCAACGCACCCCATCCAAAAATTATTTTAGTTTAATTTCAAATATGAAATTGTTGTCAAAAAGTACGCAAAACCATCGCCCTGTCCTCGGCAAAATTATTTATGTTGTGCGCTCGATGATGTCATCATAGAGGGTGTAAATTTAGTCCCGGTCCCGGCGGGACCAAAAAACCAAGACCCCCTACTCTAAATATTTTTGAAAAATTTCTAATTTTAATCAAAGGAAAAGCGTCGGAAATCGGAATTTCGACAGGCCCCCCGATTTTCCGGTGTTGCATTGTTTGGACAACTGTTGAGGGGGGACCCTTTTGTTTGTAAAATTGGTAATTTTGGACCAATTTTCTTAACAAGATTCATTAAAAAAAAATTTCTCGGCGGCGCCTTTCGGCACCGCCGACCAGGGGTGGACGAAAACAGAATTTTTCATTTACGAAACCGAAACGAAAAAATTTTTTTATGACGAAACCGAAACACGAAACGAAAATTATTATTTTTATTTACGAAAACGAAACGAAATTTCGTCCACCCCTGCCGCCGACCTGCCCCACCCGACCCATAAAAAATTTGTGCTTTATTCACGGCGCCATAACTGATACATCAATCGGATAAATGTTTATTCCATCAAATTCCGTTCGTCCTCTTCCGCCCTCATAAAGTCAGTCCCAAAATGGAGCCAAAACATCATTCATGCAAGGGGCTGTGTGAGAATAATCAATCGATTAAGTTGAGAGAACCCATTTTTGGCCCTTACCCGTCGCCGATGTCCTTGTCTTTGAAATCAATAATGATGTGATTCCGCTGACTYCTCCAWTRCCARTCAAKCGCCTCCTTCTCCCAKTRGGCCCATTTCTTTTCGTTGCGCTCAATCGGACAACGAATCAACAGCCACGCGTCTCCCCATTCGTCTCCAAAGTATCGCAACTCCAATCTCTCCCCCGTCAAATTGTTCTTCAATTCGAATGGCACAATTTCATCAGCACAACACCAAAGAAAGATGATGAAATTGACCGTGTCGGTCGAATTGACAAATTCCTTAAAAGGAATTTAAAACAGAGTCCAATAAAATAAATTCAAAAAAATTCACCATTTTCAGTCCCTCCATTCTTTCCGAATAAAAACAAGAGCTTCGCAATACTTTCGGGTGTCCATCCCCGCGGGGCGTATGCAACCATTTCGTCAAAGCTTGTTCAGAAGAAGCTCCGGCACTATCATCGGCCGGGAACGCGGGGAAAAGACAATATGACATCACTCGGAGTTTTGGACATTCGCGGAGAATGGCCGGAGAGAATTGTCGCAAATGGTCGAAATTGTAAGAATAGAACGAAAGACAGCAAATGTCGTCTTTGAACAAAGGCAAAATCCGGTGACAAATGATTTCCCAACTGCGGGTTTGGTCATCTTCCGTGTCAATGGAAAGATAGGCCCCTTRGGGGCGGATGCTTTGGAGAAAATCGAGGYCACTTTGGTCGATGTAACTAAAAGTACGAAGAAATTGGACAAAACATTCGGGGAAAAGACTTAATGGCCTTCAAATTTAAACCGACAATGACCTTATTTMAAGGCGTTCAAATCCGATAACATTGTCAGGAAGCGGATTTTGAGGAATTGACAGCCGATGCTTGCGATTATTGCCCGTGCGGTTGACAATTTCAGCGCCATTTCCTTCGATTGTGCGACGAATTTCCAAATTGCCCAANCACTGGCACCGGCATCACAGGCACCGGCATCACAGGCACCGGCATCGGCACCGACATCCTTTTCACCTATTATTATTTATGCCATCCTATGGATAACCATCTGCATATTTATTCTTTCAATTATCATCTTCTGCCATCAGTTTCCTCAGTTTCGTCTTTGCCATAATCGACAAAACATTGCACCACCAAAACCCGCGCCATTCATCTCCTCCCCTAGGTGCTGACACTTTCAGTGGCTTTCCCGGTCCCGCGCGGTTTCCTCTCCGACCCCGAGTCCATTATTGCGGAGGATTTGGAGCTGTTCACCGGCTTTTCACGGGTAATCTTGTCTCGAGGGTTGGGTGACGGACAATCATTAAAATTTTAGGCCAATTTCCGTAACAACAAATATCGTCAAATCTTCAAAGCTGTAGGGATTGAGTTGGATGTCAAAACCCGCGTTACAAGACAAACAACAGACAAAAATTCAACTTTAATCCCGATCCCGYTATTTAAAATCGAAATCCCGGTCGGACCGGGACTAATCAGGAAAAAGCGGGGCACCGGGGAACTATTTAAAATTTCTTTCGATTTTCAAAAGCTTGTAACACAGGCTAACGGTTATATTTTGTATGCTTCTAGTACTCCCTTCTTGCCCTTAGCAAAATTTGGTTGGGCTTGGAGAATTTTGAAAAAAATTGGAAAGATTTAAACCTTATTGACTATAATTCATGGATCAATGTGTATGCTAATATTTTCAATGTTAAAAAATTTCTTGTTTTGTTTTTTAGGGATGGCGAAAATTTAAGAAGGATTCGCCGTATACAAATGAAGTTAAGCGTATCGAAGTGCGTGCCAATTTGTTACTGTTTATCGACACGATTCCATTAATTTAATGTTTTCTATCCTAGTTCCGTTTTTTGCAAGATTTAGCATAGGTGGGGAATCCGGTAAGTTTTCTCGAAAGAGTGGTAGGAGGAAAGTGAACGGACTTTTTGGACCGATGTCAAAAAAACATGTAGTCTAAAAATGCTTTAGTTTAATTTCTTGAAAATTTTATTTTTGAAGAAATGCTAAAAAGAGAGAGTCAGACGGCGAGAGTAATTTGGACATCAACGCACCCCATCCAAAAATTGTTTTAGTTTAATTTCTTGAAAATTAACGAAACCACCCATTATTTAAAAGATTCATCTTTGTCAAATACTTGAGGGGACCCGTGTAAAAAAATATGAAATTGTTGTCAAAAAGTACGCAAAACCATCGCCCTGTCCTCGGCAAAATTTATTTATGTTGTGCGCTCGATGATGTCATCATAGAGGGTGTAAATTTAGTCCCGGTCCCGGCGGGACCAAAAAACCAAGACCCCCGACTCTAAATATTTTTGAAAAATTGCTTAATTTTAATCAAAGGAAAAGCGTCGGAAATCGGAATTTCGACAGGCCCCCCGATTTTCCGGTGTTGCATTGTTTGGACAACTGTTGAGGGGGGACCCTTTTGTTTGTAAAATTGGTAATTTTGGACCAATTTTCTTAACAAGATTCATTAAAAAAAAATTTCTCGGCGGCGCCTTTCGGCACCGCCGACCAGGGGTGGACGAAAACAGAATTTTTCATT
Organism: Globodera ellingtonae; assembly: GCA_001723225.1. Classification (NCBI taxonomy): domain Eukaryota; kingdom Metazoa; phylum Nematoda; class Chromadorea; order Rhabditida; family Heteroderidae; genus Globodera; species Globodera ellingtonae. The sequence goes on along the minus strand of MEIZ01000255.1, from coordinate 53,085 downwards.
TACGAAACCGAAACGAAAAAATTTTTTTATGACGAAACCGAAACACGAAACGAAAATTATTATTTTTATTTACGAAAACGAAACGAAATTTCGTCCACCCCTGCCGCCGACCTGCCCCACCCGACCCATAAAAAATTTGTGCTTTATTCACGGCGCCATAACTGATACATCAATCGGATAAATGTTTATTCCATCAAATTCCGTTCGTCCTCTTCCGCCCTCATAAAGTCAGTCCCAAAATGGAGCCAAAACATCATTCATGCAAGGGGCTGTGTGAGAATAATCAATCGATTAAGTTGAGAGAACCCATTTTTGGCCCTTACCCGTCGCCGATGTCCTTGTCTTTGAAATCAATAATGATGTGATTCCGCTGACTYCTCCAWTRCCARTCAAKCGCCTCCTTCTCCCAKTRGGCCCATTTCTTTTCGTTGCGCTCAATCGGACAACGAATCAACAGCCACGCGTCTCCCCATTCGTCTCCAAAGTATCGCAACTCCAATCTCTCCCCCGTCAAATTGTTCTTCAATTCGAATGGCACAATTTCATCAGCACAACACCAAAGAAAGATGATGAAATTGACCGTGTCGGTCGAATTGACAAATTCCTTAAAAGGAATTTAAAACAGAGTCCAATAAAATAAATTCAAAAAAATTCACCATTTTCAGTCCCTCCATTCTTTCCGAATAAAAACAAGAGCTTCGCAATACTTTCGGGTGTCCATCCCCGCGGGGCGTATGCAACCATTTCGTCAAKGCTTGTTCAGAAGAAGCTCCGGCACTATCATCGGCCGGGAACGCGGGGAAAAGACAATATGACATCACTCGGAGTTTTGSACATTCGCGGAGAATGGCCGGAGAGAATTGTCGCAAATGGTCGAAATTGTAAGAATAGAACGAAAGACAGCAAATGTCGTCTTTGAACAAAGGCAAAATCCGGTGACAAATGATTTCCCAACTGCGGGTTTGGTCATCTTCCGTGTCAATGGAAAGATAGGCCCCTTRGGGGCGGATGCTTTGGAGAAAATCGAGGYCACTTTGGTCGATGTAACTAAAAGTACGAAGAAATTGGACAAAACATTCGGGGAAAAGACTTAATGGCCTTCAAATTTAAACCGACAATGACCTTATTTGAAGGCGTTCAAATCCGATAACATTGTCAGGAAGCGGATTTTGAGGAATTGACAGCCGATGCTTGCGATTATTGCCCGTGCGGTTGACAATTTCAGCGCCATTTCCTTCGATTGTGCGACGAATTTCCAAATTGCCCAATGACCATTTCTTCGAATTGAAATGCGCGTCCACCAAAAAGTCAAATCGATCACTGATCAGCGCCACTTTCAGTCCGAGCACAAAAGGCCCACAGAATTTGAAGATTTCGAACAAAAGGTCGGCACAAATGGCACTGAAAATACGGGGTCTTGAGGCAAATAAACAATTCGCCGTTTTGTTAAAATTGGTCAAAAAAGAGCAACATTTTCTCATTAACGCGGAAAGGGCGTGAAACGGCCTCCGGACAATCCGTCAGAGGACAATCCGTCAGTGCCCAATCCGTCAGAGGACAATCCGTCAGTGAAGGACAATCCGTCAGTGGACAATCCGTCAGAGGACAATCCGTCAGAAAATGTTTCTTTTTAAACCACGATTTAAACCATTTATTTGGAGGAAAATCGTGCCTACATGTTGGCGAGGGTTAAAAAACATCTTATATAATAAGATAATAACATTAATATTAAATATCGGGCTAAAAATTCCTTGGAAAGTTGGCACTGAAATTTTGAAATAACTACTTTAATGGGAGTGATCAAGTCCGAATGAACATACTACCAAACAATTTCTCTCGTCGAGCTGATCACGAATCCGCTAAAATTTTGCGCCGGAACCCAAAGTGAATAAAGTTGCTAGCAAATTAAGTTGGCCAAAACTGCAGGGGGGACCCTTTTGGTTAAATTTGTGGGAAATATTTTTTATTCTAAAAATTGTCTGAAAATATGGTATTTGATGCACTGATTACGAATTAGTCAACAGAAAATGAAAATAGATAATTTTAACCAGTTTTTGACACGGTCGAATTTTTGAAAATTAAAGGAAAAAACTTTAAGTAACACCAAAGCCGGATAGAATAACAGGAGAAAGCTTATATAGGATGTTTTTTAACCCTCGCCAACATTTAGGCACGATTTTTCCTCCAAATAAATGATTTAAATCGTTTTTTAAAAAGAAAATTTTCTGACGGATTATCCTCTGACGGATTGTCCTTCACTGACGGATTGTCCTTCACTGACGGATTGTCCTCTGACGGATTGGGCACTGACGGATGTCCTCTGACGGATTGTCCTTCACTGACGGATTGTCCTCTGACGGATTGGGCACTGACGGATTGTCCTAGCTTCCGTGAAACCCTTCAGAAAATTGTCCGAAATTTTCTATTAATCGAGGAAACTTCCCGTCCGACCCAAATGAAAATTCGGTAATCCTAAAGAATGGGCCGATTTTTTTTTTCTTCAAAAAACACTAATATTTTAGTCGTTAGAAAATAGTTTCTAATGTTTTACTGGGACTAAAATCCGAATCTGAAATTGAAAAGGTGGTTTCCGGGTTTTCTGTGTAGAATTCGAAAGCTGGGGTTCGTGTTAAAAATCAAGTACTTATTTGTTTATGGAAAATCTTAGCCAAAATCAATGGTTTGACAAAATCTGATGTCAACGTGATCAGCACCCCCCGAAACCCCCGGATTCAAATTTTTAGACCAAATATAAAATTCGGGACCCCATTCTTTAGGACTACTGAAAATTCTTCCATTTATGGCATTAGTTTTGCTTATTCCCTTCAAAAAAAACTCACATTTCTTCCAATTGCTTCTCCGCTTCCTTCGGATTGTCCGACATTTTTTGTTTTGTTTTTGCAAATTCAAAATGATTTTAATGATTCCAATGAGCTAAAAACTGAATAGTAATGGAATTTAATAATATAAATTAAAAAATAGAATCCTGGGCCAGGGGTGGATGAAATTCATTTAGTTTTTGCCCTAAAATCAGTAACACCTCTTCTCGTAAATAAATAATGGGACAAATGGCAACAGAAGTGAAGGAGAAGAAAAATCTATTCGAGGAGAGGAAAGCAAAAAATTTGAATTTATGGGCGATGCATCGGAGAGGGTAGACACAAAATCGATAACAGTTAATCGCTCGCCTGTGCTGATGAGACAGAGAACAGAAAACTTTTTGGCACATTTGTGAAATCGATAAATAAAAAGGAAAATGCTGATCATTAGGGCTCGGAGGATATAAAATCGTGAAATATGGCCATAAAATATGGACATAAATCCCCTCAAAATATGGACAAAACACCAAAATATTATGGACAAAACACCAAAATATGGACATAAATCCCCTCAAAATATGGACAAAACACCAAAATATGGACATAAAAATTGAAAATATGGACAAAATTTTTTATCAAATTTGAATGAAAAAATAGTAAGAGAAATACAAAATTTTATATGTAAATTAAAAGCATTTCAGAAAATTTTTTTTAAAATAAGCAGATTTTAAAAATTTTCATTTTTTTTTGTGGCAGAATTTTTTGTCGCGAAAGTCAATTTTTAGGGGGTGCATTTTTTGAAAATTTTTAAGAAATGGCGCAAATCATATACATACCAACCGACTCCACTCTAAGCCTAGCGCACGAATCTGCAAAAAATTTGCGCGGACTCACTATGAAGAAAGTTATGAGCCCGGGACTGACAGAATTGAGAATTTAAAGCGGTTTTGAACCGGTTTAAAAACCTGAAAATGAAGGAAAACTACTTTTAAGTAAACCAAAGCCCGATAGGGGGAAAAGTTAGACAGTAAGGTGGAAAATAGCAGCCAAAGTACCGCACACTCGAAAAATTGTGTGGTTGGGTGAGATCAAAACAAAATGGCATTTTGTGGTCTAACGGATTCGGATTTGGAATTCTTCCGGAAAGCCATCCAAAATGATACGAGTCCGTGTTTTGTCCAATTACCAAATCTTGTTTTGAAAAATGCTTTTGACAACAACAGCAGAAGAGTGAGGGAAGGAATCAAAATTCAAGACTTTTATTCGTCCATTCATTCATTTTTCCGCATTAATCTCTTTGCCTGCTTCTGGACGAAATATATTTGTTTGTACAAATTGTGCTAATTTTCGATTTTGGAGACGCAAATTCAAATTTWAAAAAAGGCAAAGCGCGCTGAGCATTGAAAATTCAATTTTACAGTCGCCTTTAAATTGTGACATGTCACACTATAACTTACGCCCCAATAACTTTGGAAATAGCAAATTTGCATGTTTGGCAAATGGATTTGAAAAAATGCATAAATTACGGTAGTCGGGTAGTGCAAGTTCGGGGGTACGCATCACTTCAGTGCCGAACATTTCAGTGCTGATTCACTTCAGTGCCCACACTTCAGTGCCCATTATAAATGCGACATTTCAGTACCAGCATTTTAAAAAAAAAATTGCTGAAATTTCGTGCACTGACCATGAGACTAAAGATTTGTTGGCTGCTTCTTTTGCTGAAAATATATTTTTTAAATGAAAGTGTAAAAAACAATTATAGAAAAATAAAGAATTGCAACTTAAAGATTAATTAATTGGCCGCATGAAGCCTCCCCTCCATTTGTTAAAACCAGGCATGTGCACGGACATCCATTTTCTAAAAAACAATTTTGGCCTTAAATCATCAAAAAAAGCACGTCATCACGCGTTTCCATTGTAGATTTTTGGAATACTTTGAATATTCGACAAAATGTTTGAATAGTGTCCAAAGAGCGGTCGAATTGAGCTCAGATTCGGATTCAACGCCCACGAAAACCCATGTGAAGAATAAAAGCCAAGCAGCCCAATTCAGCGGGAGTCCCGCGCCCGCCCTCTACTTGTTTACACATTTATTGTCTTTCTCTTAATTCGGGTCTGAATTTTCACGTATTTTTATAAACTTTATGCTTTTTATTCGATTATATTACTTTCTTTGATCGGTTAAAGGATGCTGTTGCTGAATGCGCAAATATCGGATTAACTGATTCAATCAAAATCTGAACCAAAAACGACAATTTTCAATGTTTATTCAACATTCATTTGTATCCAAACCCTCGTCCTCAGTTCTTTCTCTTTTTGGGCTCACTCGGATTACATACAATCTAAAGAAAAGTTAAGTTCGATTTCATGCTTTTTGAAGATTTTGAAGCCGAAAATTGATTTTTGGAAATTTTGACATTTTAACATTGTTTTAATTTGGGTACGGAGTTCAGTTGGTCAAAATGGAGGTCAGTCTCGGATTCTGTGGTCCCGAATCCCCCAGTCCGAATCCCCCAAATTTTTTAAAAAGCTAAATTTTATTACCATGGTGACATAATTTTTGCTATTAAGGTTTCCGATCAAAGTAGAATGGGCTAATTTTGAATCAAGGCTGGTGGAAGACAGACGCCGGACAATTCATTCTACCTCGAAATTTATTTGTCCAGCTATTAACAAGCAAAGGCTAAGCGATTGAAAAGCACCAAAAAAAAAGTTATGGCGAGAAGAATAAAAAAAATATATCAAAACTTTTTTGCTCCGTCTCCGACCGAATCAGGGATGGGCGGAAATTTATTTTCAAAAAACGGAAATATTTTTTTTAACGGAAAACGTAAAACGAAAAAAAGGGCCAAAAACAACGGAAACCGGAAAAATTTTCAAATAAAATAATTTCAACAAAAATTTAAAAAATCGGCTTTTTTTGAAGTTTGAATGGTAAGCGGCGGCGCCGATAGGCGCCGCCGGAAGAATTTTTTTAAAAAACTTAACAAGATTTGTTAAGAAAATCGCTCCAAAAATGAAAATGCAACAAAATCCCCCAAATGTTTTTTGATTTCGTCCAACAAAAAATGAATGAAAAGCTTGTGAATTGTCATCTAAAATGTTTGTTTGTAAATTGGAAAAAGTTAAAAAGAATTTTAAAATTGTTTAACGACCGTAACTGTACAGAAAAATAAGAAATAATCACTGACACAGTCGGGGATCTGAACCCCCACCCACACTTATCTCCGCACACCAACCACTCACCATTACACCACAACCAAACCACATTCCAATTCTCCAAAAATCCCATTCTTAGAGGTGTATATTTTTTCCGTTTTTTCCGTTAAAAAGGGCATTTTAACGGAAAACGGAAAAAAGGCCCAAAAACAACGGAAAACGGAATTCCGCCCATCCCTGCTCCGCATGCTCGCTGTTGGCGGGCCGCCAGCGGCCTTCAGTATTTAAGCCAACTTTGTTACTTTAGGGTTGCACGGGACTGGGACTTTTTGGAAGGGACTTACCGGAACCAGAAAAACCGGGACCGGGACTAACCGGGACTTTTCAAGGGAGAAAATTTTTTTTGTTATTCAAAAATATCTTCCTTATTGTTTTAACTCCAATTTTATCATCATCATTCTTTTTTTTGAGATTCTGCTTTACTTTTGGTAGGGGAGGTAGGGGCACTCCCGGAAAATGCGACACCGAAAATGCGACACCAGAATATGCGACACTAGAAAATACGACACTAGAAAATGCGACATCAAGAAAATATTTTTAAAAATTGAAAAAATTTTTAAAACTTATTTTTCTATTAATTTTTAATAAATAATATATGTAATTGGTAATCCTTATATAAAACAATTGCAATAATGACCAGGGGAGATATAAATTGGGACGCATTGCTAACGAAACGCATCGGCACCCGCGCGTTCACGAATCGGCAAGTTTGCCCGTGGCTATTAATGTTTTTATTAAATAAGGGAGGGCCAAATGCAACTTCACCAGCAAACGACAGATGATAACCCCATAACAACACGTCAAGCAGAGACGGAGGGCGGGTCCACTATTTTTTGCCTAAGCCTAGGGTGGCTTAGGCCTAAGCCTAATTAACCCCTAAGTCTCTAACTTTCCCCGAGTTATTCTATCCGGCTTTGGTGTTACTTAAAAAATTGGTTTTCCTTAATTTTCAAAAATTTTCTTTCAAATTAGTGTCACATATTCCAGTGTCGCATTTTTTCCCGGTGTCGCATTTTCCGCTTGGTGTCGCATTTTCTAGTGTCGCATTTTCCGGTGTCGCATTTTCTGGTGTCGGATTTTCCGGGAGCCGGTGGGGGTCGGCGGTGCCGATAGGCGCCGCCGAGAAAAATTTTTGAATTTTTGTTCAGTTTTCAAAAAGGCCCGTCCCGACCGGGACTTGAAAAAACCGGGAAATCCCTTCCCGGTCCCGGTCCCATGCAACCTTACTTAAATGTAGAGTAGGCCGCTTTTCATTCGCCTCACTTCGGTTGCCATTTGTCCCATTATTTATTTACGAGAAGGGGCGTAACAGATTTTAGGGCAAAAACTAAATGAATTTAATCCACCCCTGGCGAGCTGACATTTGCGGACGGACATTTGCGGACGGACATTTGCGGACGGACATTTGCGGACAGACTTTTGCGGACGGTTTTATTTGGAAAAAAAAAATTAAAAATGAATTAAAAATTGTTGAATAAGTTGAAAGAAAGCATTAGTTGCGATTAAATACTACAAATATAACTGTATTGCGCAAATATCTTCAAAAGTATAAAAATTTGTTATTTTATATCGATTCTATAAATTTTTAGGGTTACAATGGTAGTGAACACTGAAGTTTACAGCGAAAGTTGTCTTTCTGTTGACAGTAACCGCGTATGAGCAGACAACGATGATTTACGATTTTTCAAAAATGTAATTTTTTTTGCGAATTCTGCTTAACTTCTGGGGCGGGTGGGTCCGGTGCCGATAGGCGCTGCTTTTTAGAAATAGGAGGGACCCTGCGGCGCCGGGGATTTTTTTTTGAAGATCGGCCATTTTCATGAAAATTTCCAAGTTTTTAAAAAAACAGGCGACAATGTAAAATCAGGAAATCCCTGATAAATAGGGTATTATGGCCACTCTGCATACATTTGCGCAATAAAATTATGGTTGTAACATTTATTCGCACCTAATTATTAACTTATTCAACAATTTTAATTTTTTTTAAAATTTTTTTTCAAATAAAACCGTCCGCAAAGTCTGTCCGCAAATGTCCGTCCGCAAATGTCCATCCGCAAAAGTCTGTCCGCAAATGTCCGTCCGCAAATGTCGCACCGCGCCACCCCTGGCTCAGAATTCGATTTTCTAATTTTATATGTACATTTTAAAATTCTATTACTATTCAGTTTTTAGCTCATTGGAATCATTAAAATCATTTTGCATTGCAAAAACAAAAAACAAATGTCGGACAATCCAAAGGAAGCGGAGAAACAATTGGAAGAAATGTGAGTTTTTTTGAAGGGAATAAGCAAAACTAATGCCGTAAATGGAAGAATTTTCGGGAAAAACTATAGTGAACGCCCCACAAAAAAACGGGGTAAATGATATATTAATCGATTCGTCTCGTCGAGATAAGCACGAAAAAATAGGTCCCGAGTTGCGGAAATGCCAAAAAACCTGTTTTTGAACCGGTTAAAAATATGAAAATTCTCTCCATTTTCAGCACTATTTCGTCGTTTTCTGCTTCTCTAACACACACTGCAGACACATCTTAAGCCTAAGCCCAGCCTAAGCCTAAGCTTAGGCTTAGGCTGAGGCCTAAGCCTACAGTCGGCTTAGGCTTAGATACTTGTTTTTTTTTGGGTAACCCTAAAGAATGGGGGTCCCGACGGAAAACTAAAAAAAAAATTTTGGCCGTTTAAAATTTCAAATGCATGTTTTCTAGGGTTAAACTATGCGTAGAATATGAACCCGAACTTTCGAGTTCTGCGCATTAGAAAACCCGGGAACCACCTTTTCAAAATTTTATTGTAAAATTTAGAAATTGGTGTTCGAACTCGGGATTTTAACAAAACGGGAAATTGTTTATTTCGGGCACTCATTATTTTCAGTTTCGTTTGTGCCGACGTGCTGTTTGATATGTTCGAATTCTGTGACCCTTTTGTGCTCGGATTGAAAGTTGCGTTGATCAGCGATCGCTTTGACTTTTTGGTGGACGCGCATTTCAATTCGAATGAATGGTCGTTGGGACATTTGGACATTCGTCGCGCAGATGATGGAAATGGCGCTGAAATTGTCAAAATCGTTGACTATAAAGTCGAACGTCGGCTTCCAATTCTGCAAGAGCCGCTTTTTGACAAAGTGATCGGATTCGGAATCCTTAAAATAAGGTACTAATTGTCGGTATAAAATAATTGAAAACCGGTGTTTTTTCCTCAAAGATTTTTTGTTAAATTTCAACATAACTTTTAGCTTCATCGACCAAAGTGTCATCGAATTTCTCGAACTCCTCCGTCCGCTTTTCGACTCCTACGGGACCGATCTTTCCATTGGAACACGCGACGGCCAAAACCGCAGCTGGGAAATCATTTTGAAAAAGATTTGGCCTTTGTTCAAAGACAACATTTACAACTTATCTTTGTATTATTATCAACTCGACCGCCATTTGCGCCAATTCTCTCCGACCGTTCTCCGCGATTGCCCAAAACTCCGAATGATCGAATATGATTATGCTTTTCCCGCGTTCCCGGCCGACGACAGTTCCAGCGCTTCTTCTGCCCAAGCAGTGGCCAAATGGTTGTACACGCCCCGCGGGGATGGACACCCGAAGGTGTTAGAATGCTTTTTTCGTTCGGAAAGAATGGAGGCACTAAAAATGGTGAGTTTCTAAATTTGTTTTTTTTGATTCTGTTTTTAAATTCCTTCATTCCTCTTAAGGAATTCGTCAATTCGACCGTACCGGTCAATTTCATCATCATTCTTTCGACTTAGTTGTCTTCTGATGACATTGTGCCATTTGAGTTGAGGAACAATTTGACGAGGGAACGATTGGTGTTTCGGCACGTTGAGGAAGACGCGTGGCTGTTGGTTCGCAGTCCGATTGAGCGTGACGAAGACAAATGGGCCAAGTGGGAAGAGGAGGCTAATTATTGTCAGGGGAATAGCATCCACATTGACTTCAAAGACGGGGACATTGACGACGGGTAAGGGCAAAATGAGAAAAAATAATTTCCTTCTCCACTGATTCGATTATTAACACAGTCCTTCTTTGCATGATGTTTACGCTGATTTTTGAGGCTGACTTTATGAGGGAGGAGGTGGACGAACGGAATTCGATGGAATAAAAATTTATCCGATCGATTTGTATCAGAGATCGGGAGTCGTGAATAAAGGAGACTTTTTTTTATTATCCAGTGAGAATTTAAACAATTTTTCCTTATTTAAAATTATCAAGATATTCTTAAACGGTCAGTCCTATTCATTATTTTTTCAACTCTAAACTCGAAGGGTTTTCTGACTCGAACTTTTTCTAAACTTGTGGCTACGGATTTCAGTTCCGTTTAAATTTGAAATTCCCGTCCCTTTTGCCCAAAATTTTTTCACACAAAATATTTATGAATGATTTTTTGAAGCGACTGTTTTCTAATAAAAAAAAATTGAATTATTTATACCTTTTACAAAAATCGCCATACCTATCCCATTCCTAAAAAGTAGGGTTGGACAAGACCGGATATTATCCGGGTCCCCCGGATAGCGGTTCCACCGGTTCCTCGACACCCGGCACTTCTTCATCTGAAATAGGCGACGGTCAAAGCGTACGATTTTAGGTGTATTTTTTTGAAAATTCCTTAAGAAAAAAATTTTTGACCCGATGCGATATTTTCTCCATTTTCTTTGGGTTTGAATGAAATTAAGAAAAAAGCATACGATTTGTGTACGTTATAATAAAAAAAGTTTGAAATTAGATTTTGGTAAACTTTTTAGAATTTTTACATTTTGTTATAAAAAGCGTATAAAAATCGATATTTGCCTATCGAGTTTTTTTGAGAATTCTGCTTAATTTGGGAGGAAGGGTCGGCGGTGCCGATAGGCGCCGCCGAGAAAAATTTGAAGTTTTGACTCAATTTGTTAAAAGATTTGCAGCCATTCATTTTAAAATATGGCAATTTTTCAAAGCTTTTTAAGAATGGGGGGGGGTCGGCGGTTTCAATTTAGACAAACTCGAAATTAGCGTAAGTATTTAAAGAAAATTTGAACAATTTTTGTTAGGCCAATTTTGTGATTGGTAACTAATTATAAAAAACAAATTGCAGAAGCCAGTATCTCTTCATATTTACCTAATTTTAATAGGAAATAGCAAAATATCACACAAAATTCAAAATTTTACTAGCGCTAACACCATCAAAAGAAAATCTCTCCGAAAAATACCACCATTAGGGGTGCTTAACCCGCCCGGATCCAACCCCCGGATACCGGGTATCCCGGATCCTGGACACCCGGATACCGGTCCCGGATATCCGTTCTTGTCCAACCCTACTAAAAAGCTTCAAAAAAGTGCCGTAGTTAATTCTAAATTTCACTTTATATCAGAAATTTACCGCAAATTGCATACCAAAAAAAAATTAAAAAATTCTTTGTGTTAAATTTTGAAATTTGGGATTTCCGTCAAAAATTCAACGGTATTTCAGTTCCGGTTAACTTCCCGTGCCCGGGAAATTTTTATTTTACTAGTGTTAAGATGAATGAGCACGGCAGAAACTTTGGAAAAATTGAAGAATACTTGTACCTCACCTTCCCACAAATTTATATCAATCGACTCCATTTCTAAGCCTAACGCACGAATCCGTAAAAATTTGGCGGGAACCACTTTTGAAGAAAGTTATGAGCGCGGGACTGAAGTGTCTTTTTGACAGGAGACTCAGTTGTCCATTGATTAAAAAATGGGCAAAATCACTTATATAGTATTTAAAATTACGATGTCGATAGAAAATAAAATTGAAAATTTAAAGCGGTTTTTGATCCACCCTGACTTGGGGGTCGTTAGGCTTAAGCCTAAGCCACCCTAACTTGGGGTTCGTTAGGCTTAGGCCCAATGCTCCGTTGCGTGTTTTAAGCCCTATACAAGTGATTTTGCTCATTTTTAATCAATGGTCAACTGAGTCCCCAGTCAAAAGACACTTCAGTCCCGGGCTCATAACTTGCTTCAAAGCGTGTCCGGTAATTCCGACAGTAAGTAATTTCGACAGTGGGTAATTTCGACAGTAAAATTCGACAGTGGTCATTTTCGACAGTGGATAATTTCGACAGTGAACTWTTTTTTTTTATTTCGCCGTTTTTCACCACTTCCGACAGTGAGTACTTTCGACAACGGGTAATCTCGACAGTAAACTATTCTTCCAACTTTGTCTGTCTTAATGGGTAATTTCGACAGTAATCATAAATTTTAAAAACATATTTTTAAATACAAATCAAAATCATGTCCGGTACTTTCGACAGTACAAAAAAGATATAGTGCATATTGCAGTATTTGTTTGCAAATTCACATTGAGATGCTGCTGGTTGACCTCCACTCGTTTGTTATCTCGAGAATTTTGCATAAATGGGTTTTCCTTATCTGGTATTTGACCAGCAATGTGAAGAATAAGGTTCCGAACATAGTCATTTGCCTTTTTGCCCGAGTGAAATGGCTCTTGTGCGTTTCAATGAAACAAAGTCCAATCGTGGACGAATTTTGCTTTCCTACCAATCCTTCGAATACTGCTTTGAGAACGAATCCCGAACGGAGGAAGGGTGGGAATATTGGAGATGCCCAAGGCGGCCGCCATATTGCCCAGGGCGTGCCAGTACCCAAATTCCATGGCAACTTGCTGAGGACGGGACTCGTTTCAAAATGGGACGTGTGACAGCAGCCCATAATCATCCACCAATCCATGGCCAATCAGTTGTACACAATGAGCGCCATTATCGACCATTGTGCTGTTCCATGTGTTTATGGAGTTCTGCCAAATAAGGAGAGAGCAACTTATGTGCATTTTTTTGAGTCGATAAGGCGTAGCATTGGGAATAATTGGTTCCCTATGCGAATAATGAGTGACTTCYAAGCTGCAGCAATTGATGCGGCAGATGCCATTTTTCCAAATTCTCAAGGCCTTTCCCGCACCAATAATAGCCTCGAAGGCTGGCACGGCGTGTGGAACGTTCACCTTAGGGGAAATCAACGACTGAGTTCTTTTGTACGAAAATTGTTAGAGGAAGATGGAATGTGGGCGGATAGATTAGCCGATTTTCATGCGGCGCCAGCAGATGGCATTCGTGGCCCTCATCAAATTCGAAAAGGGAAATATGTTCGTCAAGACAACAATTTGACTGCTCTTTTCGCGGATTTTAACAACCGCGAACCGCTTGCTTACCTACGCGCTGTTTCCTACCATTTGCATTTTTAAAAAATTAATCAAGCACAAATCTCTAATCCATTTAACAATTTATTTTTAAAAAGATCTAGTCACTGTCGAAATTACCCGTTGTCGAAAGTACTCACTGTCGGAAGTGGTGAAAAACGGTGAAATAAAAAAAAATAGTTCACTGTCGAAATTATCCACTGTCGAAAATGACCACTGTCGAATTTTACTGTCGAAATTACCCACTGTCGAAATTACTTACTGTCGGAATTACCTAGCACCCTTCAAAGTGGTTTCCGCCAAAAAATTCTTTCAGATTGGTGCGTTAGGCTTAGAGAGGAGGCGATTGATTATAATTTGTGGAATTTTGTGAGGTACAAGTATTCTTCAATTTTACCAATAAAATTACATTTCGAATAGATTTTAGATTTTTGCATATTTTTAAGCTGTAATCCCATTTGAATAGTTTTTTTGTTTGTCTATGTTTATAAAAGTACATTGTTCAGTTTATATGTACATGTATTCATGCTTTTTGAATAATTTTTAGGCCGAACTTGTTCTTTGGAAGATTTTGCATTTTGAAAAAATGTTCGAATTCGAGTCCGGGGTTCGGAATTTGTCGAAAAGGAGATCAAATTCGGATTCTACGTCCCGAATCCCTTTTTCAACAGGGACGGTAGTGGCGGGACTTGGCTTTTATTTATTGATTGACAAATGTGCCNGGAGATCAAATTCGGATTCTACGTCCCGAATCCCTTTTTCAACAGGGACGGTAGTGGCGGGACTTGGCTTTTATTTATTGATTGACAAATGTGCCAAAAAGTTTTCTCTTCTCTGTCTCYTCAGGCGATCCATTAAATTTARCGATTTTTGTGTCTACCCTCATCGATCCATCGCCCATAAACAAATTTTTTACTCCCTCTCCCACATTTGCAGGTAGGGTTTACGGATTTTAGGACAAAAACCAAAGAATTTCGTCACCCCTGCCCAGATTCGATTTTTTATTTTGTTATTAATTTTTATATGTATTAAAAATGATTATTCAGTTTAGCCCATGAAATCAAAAAAAAAATCAAATATTAAAACATGAAAAAATCCTTAGTTTTTGTAGAATCTGAAACAAAAAAACGTACTATACAAGGGTTTTTAGGTGAAGGTTTTATTGTTTTGGCCAGAAGAAGAAAGGACATTAGAAGAAAAAGTTCAAAAAAATATTTTAAGAAACTATTATGTTAATAGAGAGCAAGTTGCGGAGGTAATAGAAAAAAAATACGGCCTCAAAGCAGATAAAGTTTTATTAGATGAAAAAAAAAGATTAAAAGGATTGTTATCGTCTTTAAAAGAAAGAATAATTTTCAACAACAAAAAATGTCGGACAATCCGAAGAAAGTGGAGAAACGGCTGAAGGAAATGTGAGTTTTGCCATATTTCTTCGGGCTCGGGGGAACCTCTTCGCCCTCACCGGAATGAAAGTCTTTTTTTCATCAACGAAAATAATGACTTTACGTCCTTCACGCAATTAACGAGAAAATTTTGTTTTTTTTTTTGACTAATTTAACGATGGGGGATTTTTTATTTGCGGCACCCATTCATCTCATTTAACCCCCGAATTTTCAGTTCCATTTGCGACGACGTTTTGTTCGAAATCTTCGAATTCTGTGGCTCTTTTGTGCTCGGACTGAAAGTTGCATTGATCAGCGATCGATTTGACTTTTTGGTGGACGCGCATTTCAATTCAAAGAAATGGTCGTTGGACTGGTTGGTAATTCGTCGCGCAGTTGAAGGAAATGGCGCTGAAATTGTCAAACGCACTGGCAATGATGTCGAGCGTCGGCTTCCAATTCCAAAAAATCCGTTTCCAAATTATATTATCGGATTTGAACGCCTTGAAATAAGGTCCGGTTTAAATAGTTTGAAAGACACTAAACTTTTTTCCGCAAATGTTTCATTCGAAGTGTCACCAAATTTCTCGAACTCATTCGTCCGCTTTTCAACTCTAAAGGGATCCATCTTTTTATTGGAACATACGCCTTCGATAGCCGCCACTGGAAAATCATTTGGAAAAAGCTTTGGCCTTTGTTCAAAGACAACATTTGCGGCATTTCTTTGTGGTCCTTTGAACTCGACCGGATGCGCCAATTCTCTCCGGCCTTTCTCCGCAATCGTGCAATGCTCCGAGTGATCCAACCCTTAGGACTATTTCCCGCGTTTCCGGCCGATGACAGCGCCGACGCTTCTTCTGCCCAAGCTTTGGCCAAATGGTTGCACACGCCCCGCGGGGATGGCCATCCYAAGGTGTTGGCTTGCCAATTTCGTTGAAGGAATGGAGGCACTTAAATTAGTGGGTTTTGGAATTTGTTTCATTTGAATCTGTTAAAATTCCTTCATTCCCCTTAAGCAATTTTTAAATTCAATCGACATTGCCGCGAATTTCATTATCTGTCTTTGGGATTGTTCTGCGGGCATTGTGCCATTTCAATTGAAGAACAATTTGACGGGTGAGCGATTGGAGTTTCGGCACTTTGAGGAAGACAATTGACTGTTGGTTCGTTGTCCGTTTGAGCGCGACGAAAAGAAGTGGGCCAAGTGGGAAAAGGAGGCTTTTTATTGGAAGTTGAATGCCATCTACATTAACTTCGGAGACAAGGACATTGACGACGGGTAAGGGCAAATGGGATAAAAAACCCGTTTTTTTGGAATCCCGGTTTTAGAAAAGTCGTAATCCCGATCCCGGTCGGACCGGGATAAAAATAACCCCAAGAATGGGATTTTTGAGTAAATTAGTACAATTTGGTCGTGGCGTAGCGGTGGGTCATTGGGCAGTTGAAGTCTGGATGGGTGGGGTTTCAGATCCCCAAAATTCATCGAATTTTACCGGTTGTTAATTTTAAATAAATGTTAAAATCTCCGGAAATTTTCCCGGCCGGACCTTTCCCTTTGCAAAAATTTGCCGTAACTTTTATTTAAAACGTGAAAGTAGTAACTTTTTGAGATTTGCAACAAAAATTTTAAAAAACGGTTAGGGTGAATTAATTGCTAAGGCTTTTCCCTCCCAATTTTTGATTTCTCAGTTTTAGAATGCGTCCGAGTGAGCGCCGGAAAAGAATGAAGGGCGGACGAACGGAATTTGATGGAAATTCAAATTGGAATGAACATTTATCACATTGATATTAGAGAAAGGACCGATCGAGATTCTCGATCGAAATCTCGATCGAACGAATTTTTTCGAGATACGAGATTTTACGAGATTCGAGATTTTTCGAGATTCTCGATCGTAATCTCGATCGAAAAGTTTCGAGATTTCGATCGAGAATCTCGATCGAAAAAGTACCGAGATTCACAATCTTGGTTCAATTTTACTTTAATTTTAGGTGATAGTACTTATAGTAAGTAAAGTATTCGGAGAAGGCAGACATTTTGTGTCATCTACTAATTACTAGTGCTGCACGAGACCCAAAATTTCTCGATATTCGAGACTCGAGCCCGATACTTTACCTCGAGACTCGAGCCCGAGCCCGAGACCCAAAAACACTCGAGACTTTTCTCGAGTCGATACTCGATATCGAGACTCTCGTGCAGCACTACTAATTACTTCAAAAATGTCATAATTTGCCAAGAAAGAAATTTCCCAAGATGCTCATTTTTTTAGAATTCTGCTTTACTTCTGGGGGGGGGGGAGGTCGGCGGTGCCGATAGGCGCCGCCGAGAAAATTTTGAATTTTTGACTCGATTTGTTAAGAGATTTCAACCAAAATTTTCAAAACACGGTACTTTATTTTTTTTGAAAAATGGGGG
>MEIZ01000255.1:21952-35975 GCA_001723225.1 Globodera ellingtonae | reverse complement strand
GTGAAAAACTAAGTAAAAATGGACAAAGAGTCCCGAAAATCGGGCAAAATGTCCCCTTGCCCATGTAAAATACTGGATTAAACTAAGGGTACCACGGGGCCGGGTTACCGGTTTTTAGGTCTTAAAATGAAGTCCAGGTCCCGGTTTTTTGGTAACGCAGGGACCGGGACTAATTACACCCCAAATGTGATATCATTGAGCGAAGCGCAGACCGATGACGGGGCGGTGATCTTGCGTACTTTTTGACAAGAATACCCCTCAAGTAAATCGATGGCCCAGTGGTTTTCTTTTCGACAAGGCGGGTTCCGGCCCCGTTTTTTTGTTCCCAGCTAACCAAGTATTGGGTATTTTCGGCTGAATTTGCATTAATTTATTGCATTTTTTTAAAGAACGCATTTTTTATTAAATTTGCGCTTAAAAAATGCCAAGTGTAAAAATATTTGCTATTTTTATCCAAATTTCTAAAAATCACAGCAATTTTCTTAATAAACTTTAAAAAATTTTCCTGGCGGCGCCTGACGGCACCACCGGTTCTAGAAAAATAAAAACTTTCTTGAAAAAGGTCGCTTCACTTAACGGCACCACCGACCCATCCCTCTCCGTACTAATCGCGTCTGGCCAGTGGTTAACCGGGCCATTCATTATAAGGGACTTTTGAAGGGATTTGAAACACAGTACCAACTTTTAATTTGAATCACACCAATCTTTAAATGTGCTAAATTTGCAAAAAAAAAAATAACCATATAAGGTTTTCTGAGTGATGCGTTTTGTTTTTTGACTATAAATCTGTAAAAGAAGAGTAATTAAGTATTTAATTAAATGAATATAAAAGGGTGTTCCACTCGGGGATAGAACCTCTGATAAAGAAAATACYAAGCAGAGTTTACCCACTAAGCCACAGGAGATTTAGGAAAACGTCGTGCAAAAGATATTAATTATGCATTTTTAAAATTTAAGCTCAGAATTCTGTAATGAATTTTCACCAAAAAGCCATCTTTAGGGGTGTAAAAAAGTCTCGAAAATCGAGACTAAATACGCGAGACTCGAGCCCGAGCCCGAGACCCAAAAAACTCGAGACTTTTCTCGAGTCGATACTCGATATCGAGACTCTCGTGCAGCACTACTAATTACAGATAAAGATTCCAGGCTCAAAATCACTCAAACCCACTTTTGTAGGTATTGTTAGGTGCTGAAGATGATAAAGCAATCATTTTTGGGCCTAAACGTTTAAACCTGTTTTTAAACCGGTTCAAATTAAAAGTTGGTACTGTGTTTCAAATCCCTTCAAAAGTCCCTTATAATGAATGGCCCGGTTAACCACTGGCCAGACGCGACTGGCCCATTTTTCGTCCGGGCGGGTATTTCCGGTTAACAATTTAGCTTTTTCGGAATTAGTCAAGGAGCAATGACATTAAATTCTATAAATGTTAAATTTCATATAAATTTTGGATTGACTTCCCCATGCGCCCATAGTTAGTATCAGTGTTTTGCTGTTCCAGCTTGGCCTGTTCTGTTCTAAGATTTCAGAACAGAACAGGAACAGGTTCAAAATTGTTGGAACAGCAAAACACTGGTTAGTATTCGGTCAATCGCCGGTGTTTCTTAATGGTACTGAAGTGCCCCTTTAGACTGGGGCTCAGTTGATACACAGAATTTAGGCCAAAATCTCCATTTTTGGCAATTTTTAAGCCGTTCAAAAACCGGTTAAGCGCTCGTCCCAATAAAATTTTTGATTTTCTATCGGTTTCAGCACCTAAGAAAACCTATTAAAGTTGTTTTCAGTGATTTTGGGCCTGGGCCCTATGATCAATTTTCTGATTTCGCTGATTTGGATAATAAAAAAATGCATCCTTTATTCATGACGCCCCATCTCTGATACAAATCAATCGGATAAATGTTTATTCAATCAAATTCCGTTCGTCCACCTCCTCCCTCATAAAGTCAGTCCCAAAATGGAGCCAAAACATCATTCAACCCAAGCTGTGGAAGAATAATCGGTTCAGTTGAGAAAATTCTTTGGTAATACTGTGGTTTGGTCCCCCCCCCCATTTTTCAAAAAAAAAAATGAAAATATTTTTAGGGGTTAGATTCTGAATCTGACATTTATTTTACCCAATGCCGAACCCGAATTCGAACAATTGTTTGAAAATTCAAAATTTGCAAAATACAATTTTAGCCTCAAAATCATCAAAAACATGAATCTTTTAAAAAATTTTGTATTTTTTCTAAAAAGGGGGGACAAACCACAGTAATACCAATTTATTTATCCCATTTTTGGCCTTACCCGTCGCCGATCTCACTGTCAAATAAGGCAATCTCGATGTGATTCCACTGACGCCAATTCCACTCAACCGCCTCCTTTTCCCATTTCGCCCATTTGTCCTCGTCGCGCTCAATTGGACAACGAACCAACAGCCAGTCAATGCGTCGCAACTCAGGGTGCGTAACTAAATTTTTTGAAAATAAGGACAGTGAAGGTCAAAAATAAGATTTTGGGGTCAGAAATAAGGACATTTTACAAAATGTTCAAAAATGAAGTAAATCTTTATTTTTTCGCATGAAATGTACTTTTTTTGTTGTTGAGGGATTTGCAACAAAAATTTTAAAAATACGGCAATGCCGCCGAGAAATTTTTTTGAATTTTGACTCAATTTGTAATGAAAATTGGTCCAATTCGCTTCGAAATTTCTAATTTTGAATATTGAATCAAAATATTATGAAAATCTTCAAAAATTCGAAAAATAAGAACAAAATAAGGACGGAGGCCTCAAATAAGGACAAATCTTATAAATAAGAACAGTTACGCACTCTGTCGCAACTCCAATCGCTCCCCCGTCAAATTGTTCACTTCAAATGGCACAATGCCAGCTGAAGAAGAAATCCAAAGATGGAAGATGAAATTGACCGGATCGATTGAATTGTCAAATGCCTTAAAGGAATAAAGAATTTAAAAAAGAGAGTCCGATAAAAACATTCAAAATCTCACCAATTTGAGTGCTTCCATTTTTTCCGGATGAAAAATGCATCGCAACACCTTCGGAAGGCCATCCCAGCGGGGCGTGTGCAACCATTCGGCCAAAGCTTGTTTAGAAGAAGCGTCGGCACTGTTATCGGCCGGGAACGCGGGAGAAAGACGAAAGGATTTGATCACTCGGAGTTTTGGGCAATCGCCGAGAACGGTCGGAGAGAATTGGTGCAATTGGTAGAGAACGGAAAGAGGCAAATAAAAGGAGCAAATGTTGTCTTTGATCAGAGGCCAAATGTTCTCCCAAATGATTTGCCAACTTCGCTTTTGATCGTTGTTTGTTCCAATTGAAAGATTGGTTCCTTTGGGGCGAATGCTTTTGAGAAAATCGAGGACACTTTGGTCGATGTAACTAAAAATGTTTTGGAAAAATTGAACAAAACATTACATTTAAGGAAAAGATTTTAAGGGCTTCCAAACAATTTAAACCGACAATTACCGTATTTCAAGGCGTTCAAATCCAATAACATGATCTGGAAGCGGCTCTTGCAGAATTGGCAGCCGACGCTCGACTTCATAGTGAACGTATTTGACAATTTCAGCACCATTCCCTTTCTTTGCGCGTTGAATTTCCAAATTGCCCAACGACCATTCCCTTGAATTGAAATGCGCGTCCACCAAACGGTCAAATCGATCGCTGATCAATGCAACTTTCAGGCCGAGCTCAAAAGGCCCACAGAATTCGAAGATTTCGAACAAAACATCGGCACAAATAGGGCTGAAAATTCGGGGGTTTAAATGAGGCAAATAAACAATTTCCCGTTTTGTTAAAATTGGTCAAAAAGAGCAACAATCCGGGGTAACCTAGATTAATTCGTTTGATTGTTTGTTTTTTGCAAAAAATTGATTTGTTGAAAATGGTAGGCACCAGCTTTACTATAACCTAAAATCAAGTACTTATTTGTTAATGGAAATTTATACCTAATCAATAATTTGACAAAATCTGATGTCAGATTCGTGATTAGCAGCCCCCGAAAACCCCCAGATGCGAATTTTAGACCAAATATTAAAAAAAAATTCGGGACACCCTTTAGGCTTACACGAAAATTCTTTCATTTATGCCATTAGTTTTGCTTATTCCTTCAAAAAAAACTCACATTTCTTTCAATTCCTTCTCCGCTTCTTTTGGATTGTCCGACATTTGTCTTTTGTTGCAAATCTAAATAATTTTTACGATCAGCTAAAAACTGCAAAGATTGCATTTTTAATATATATAAAAATTAGTTAATTTGTAAATGATAATGGGACAAATGGCAACCGAAGTGAATATAAGAAAAGTCTATTCGAATTATTGTGAGCAAATGTGGGAGAGGGAGAAAAAAATTTGAATTTATGGGCGATGGATCGGTTAGGGTAGACACAAAATTCAATAACCGTTAATCGGTCGCCTGACGAGACAGAGAAGAGAAAACTTTTTGGCACATTTGTGCAATCAATAAATAAAGGGCGCAATGGACCTAGACGATTGAGTGTGGCCATTTGAGTGTGCAGCCAATAATGGACTTTTTTTTTCATGACTAGGGAATGCGCAATTAGAAGATTTTGATTCATAAGCGTATATTTCGCTAAATTTATTTTTATAAAATATTTCTTTATACCGTATATGCTCTTGTAATTCCACATGTGGAATTATTTTTCAACCTCCTCAGAAAGGGCGGAATTATTAGAGAGTGTGGAATTACAAGAGCATATACGGTAATTGGCATATATGTATCTTGCATTAATTAGTCATGACGCGATTCCCCCGACAATAATTAGCCACCTTTTCGTACACGGCCCATTTGTAATAATCTTTAGACAGATGGCCAAATTTGTTAATTTTCAAGCATTTTTCGCTATGCAAAAAATAAAAATTCATGGCATTTTTATCATTTAGTAAATTGTCCTTTTTTTGCGAGCAAAATGCCAACAAAATCTTTTTTTTGACCTTCACTCTTATTTTGCAAAATTTTGTTGGCACCCCTTATTTAAGGTTACATTTTTCGTTTTATTGCAGTTTTCTTAAGAAATTTTGGGAAAAAGATTGAATTTCTTCAAGAATTTTCGGAAAATGATTTTTCAAGAAAAATGCCTAACTATTGATTATGAAAATGGCGAAATATTGATTTAATCTCAAAAATGCAAAAAAATATTGATTTATAAACCTCGCCTTACTTCAGTGAGATTTGTCTTTATTTGGAAGGCCTCAATCTTTAAAAATTAATGTCCTTATTTATAAACAAGACAGCGATTTTTAGAATTTAGGTAACCTTTTTTTCTTAGCTTTATTTAACCCTAACTTCTTCGATTTCTCTTTCTTTAGGCTTTTTTGTTTATTCATGTTATACATAAATTTATGAATTTTTCACTCAATGATGCCATCTTTAGTGGAACGGAACCCAACTCGTTCAGGGCGAACTCGTTCACCCCCAACTCGTTCAGGGTTCCGAACCCGAATCCCGAAATCGAAAAATTTTCGAAAAAAAATTTTTGTTTTCAAAATCGATTTTCTGTATCCAAAATTTTCAAAAAGCATATTCGTTTACTCTCCCGATCATCCTTACATCCATTTTGTATCTCTTAACGATCTAAAAAGAAACAAAAAAAAATTCCATTTAACGAAACACGAAACGAAACGCTTAAAAAGTAACGAAAAAGTCTTGTTTTTTTGCCAACATTGGTGTTTAACAAGACCATCAAACCGGGACTGTCAATAAGTTTTTTTTTGTAATGGTCAAATGGGAAACATGGCAATGGTATGGAATTGCGGTCCCGACAAAAAATATTTTAAAAAATTTTCTATGTTTAAAATTTTAAATGCAAAAAATAAGCGTAGAACACGAATCCGAACTCGGATTCGTGTTCTACGGATATTTTTACCCCAGAAAACATGCATTTGAAATTGTTAAGATTTTTTTTCGTCGGGACCGCAATTCCATACCATTGCCGGAAACATTGCACAAATGTGCCAAAAAGTTTTCCTTTCTCTGCCTCCCCAGGAGAAGAACTGTTATCGATTTTCTGCCCTCACCGATCCATCGGCCATAATATTGAAGTTTTTTCTCCTCCTCACACATTTGCCACAATAATTCAACCCCCACCCCTTACCTACATTCAGGATGAGCAAAAAAAGATGTAACCAGAAAACCAAAAATTTCTTGCAATTTTGGGGCTTTTAAATTCTCTCCTTTAAAGCAGGGTATGGATATCTGCGGATTTTTCCTCATTTTGTGGTTTTTGGGAAGGCTTGAAATGCTGATATGCGGATTTTTGTGGTCTTTTGAGATCCTTGTGGACTTTTTGTGGTTTTTCAAAAGTTCATGAGTTTTTTAATACAAAAAAGCATCACATCTTCCAATTTTTGGTTGCAAATCTCTTAACAAATTGAGACAAAAATTCAAAAATTTTCCCCGCGGCGCCTATCGGCACCGTCGGACCCTTCCTCCCTTTTTCCCCAAAAATTTTTGAAAAATCGCGCGCAAAAAAATAATGTAAAATCGCTAAAAATACTCAGTCGAATATGCGGATTTTAGGTATCAAATGAGAATTTTTTGATAATTAAAAATTTTGAGATCCAATCCCTGTTTTAAAGTCATACAAAACGTGTTTATAGGGGTTGTTGGGGTTGGGGCATTCGAATCTTTTGTTTGTATGTGTTAAGAATGAATGAGTACGGCAGAAGTTTATGCATCTTTTCAGTTTTTAGCTAATTGAAATCATTAAAAATCATTTGGATTATCAACAACAAAAAATGTCGGACAATCCGAAGAAAGTGGAGAAGCAATTGGAAGAAATGTGAGTGTTTCCTTATTTCTACGGGCTCCGGGGAATCCCCCCGCCCTCACCGGAGTGAACGTCTTTTTTCATCAGAAAGAAAATTTCTAACAATTTTCGAGGGCGGTCACACCCTTTCCGCCTTAACGAGAACATTTTACAATATTTTTTTTTCACAAATTTAACCGGGGAATTGTCTATTTGTGGCACCCATTCATCGCATTTAATCCCCGAATTTTTAGTTTCATTTGTGCCGACGTTTTATTCGAAGTCTTCGAATTCTGTGGCCCTTTTGTGCTCGGATTGAAAGTGGCACTGATCAGCGATCGATTAGACTTTTTGGTGGACACGCATTTCGAATCAAAGGAATGGGAGTTGGGACATTTGAACATTCGTCGCGCAATCGAAGGAAATGGCGCTAAAATTTTCAAATACGTTGACTATAAAGTTGAGCGTCGCTTGTCGATTCCGCAAGAGCCGTTTCCTGACAATGTTACCGGATTCAAATGCCTTAGCATAATGTAATTATCGTAAGAATGTTCTGAAAACGCAAAACAATTTTAAACTTAGTTACATTGACCAAAGTGTAATCGAATTCCTTCAACGCATTCGCCCACTTTTCGACTCCAAAGGGGCCGACCTTTACATTGGAACATCCCCCGGCCAAACGCGCAGTTGGGAAATCATTTGTCACCAAATTTGGCCATTGATCCGTGACAACATTTATGGATTTTTCTTGTCTCAGACCAATCTCGACCGTTTGCGCCGATTCTCTCCGGCCGTTCTCCGCAATTGTGCAAAACTTGGGGTGATCGATTCCTTCGGGCTTTTCCCCGCGTTCCCGGCTGATGACAGTGCCGGCGCTTCTTCTGCCCAAGCATTGGCCAAATGGTTGCACACGCCCCGCGGGGATGGACTTCCGAAGGTGTTGCAATGCCAATTTTATTTGACAGACATGGAAGGATTCAGATTGGTCAGTTTTTGAATTTGTTTTTATTTTATTGGACTCTCTGTTTTAAATTCCCTTGTAATCCCTCTTAGGAATTTGTCAATTCGACCGATCCCGTCAATTTCATCATCTGTTCTCTGAATTGTTCTGCTGTGCCATTCGAATTGAAGAACAATTTGACGGGGGAGCGATTGGAGTTGCGGCGCTTCAGCGAATACGATTGGCTTTTGGTTCGTTGTCCGATTGAGCGCGACGAAAAGAAATGGCCCAAGTGGGAGGAGGAGGCGGTTGAGTGGAATTGGCGTCAGCCCTGGAATCGCATCATTATTGACTTCAAAGACAGTGACATTGGCGACGGGTAAGGGCGAATTAATTGTTGGAAGCATTTTCCTTCCCCAAATTGATTTCTCAGTTTCAGACTGCTCGACACAAACGAAGGTCCGAGTGAGCCCAAAAGTAAATGAGCCCGGAGACAATAAAATCGATCCAAAAACCAAATCAATTTTAAAAAGGCTTACTGAATAAAGTTAGTTACAAGAATCATTTGGCATTTAATAAGAGCCTTTCGCTTTGTATTCTCGATGAAAATTGAAAATTATGGAACAAGTTACAGTTCAAATTGGGATTGTCACCCCGTCCCCGCAAATTGATGCCATTTTTCTGTGATTTCCCCGACCCCGACACCATTTGCGACTCGGCCGGGGATAATATACACCCCTAAAGATCAAAATGTCCCCTAATGGAAAATGTATAAAATGTCCCAAGGACAAAAGGTCCCTCCCTCCCTCTCTCTTGATTGCGCTAACCTTCGTATCTGTCTCTTATACACATCTAGATGTGTATAAGAGACAGGGATAATATACACCCCTAAAGATCAAAATGTCCCCTAATGGAAAATGTATAAAATGTCCCAAGGACAAAAGGTCCCTCCCTCCCTCTCTCTTGATTGCGCTAACCTTCGTATTGTCCCCTTTCATCGGCGATGACGTCGTCTGTTTGTTGAATGGGAAAATCCGACGTTATTCTGGCGCTTTTTTTTCAAAGTCGCTAAAAAGGTGTTTCCAGGGGGTTTCGGCTGCGTAGAATCCCAATCTCCTTTTCAATAATTCATAACCCCGGATCCAAATTAGAACATTTTCTCGATAATTTCAAAAAAAAATTTTGCCTCAAAATCATTCAAAAAAGCACAAAAACGACAACAAAAAGTCTGATTCGGATTCTACGCCGCCGAAACCCTCTGGAAACGGCTCCCGGAAAATGCGTCAGTGGAAAATGCGTCAGTGATTATTAAATGTCATGCAAAACAAGTTTCTGGAGGTTTTTGGGGTTGGAGAATCCGATTCTGACATCTGTTACAACCAATTCCGAACCCCGGACCAGAATTCAAATATTTAGTCGAAAATTCAAATTTTCCCAAAAATCAAGTTTGGCGGCCACCCGTCCGAAGCCAACCACGATTGGCGATTCTGTCCAATACTGAAGCTAATCCTAAGCCTAGCTTAGGCTTAAGCCACCCTGGCTTGGGGTTTGTTAGGCTGAGGCCTAAGAATAGCTTAAGCCTAGCTTAGCCTTAGACTAAGACGTTAGGAGATTCGGGAAGTTTTGGCTTGGGTGGGATTCGAGACACTTTACAATAGGGTTGGACGGGACCGGGACCAGTACTGAAATGGTCTATTTTTTGAATTTTGGTACTGAAATTTTGGTCCCGGTTTTTCAAAATTCCTTTAAAATCCCACTATAAAAGTCCCGGTTTTTACAAAATGATTTTTTTCTTGTTTTTGTCCAGCAGTCCCGGTTTTTTTTGACCGGGACCAAATTTAGTCCCGGTCCCGGTTTTTCCAAAAGTCCCGGTCCCGTCCAACCCTACTTTACAACGAAAGTAATAATCGAATTAATACTTTTGAATGATTTAGAGACCAAAATGGATTTTTGTCAAATTTGGAATTTTTTGAAAAATTGTTTAGGTTCGAAATCGGCAAAAATGATGTTACAATTTTAGTCTACGCCCCTAAATCCAATAAAAACACTTTTCTCGACATTTAATAATCACTGACGCATTTTCCGGCCACCCTGGAAACACCTTTTTAGCGACTTTGAAATTGTAGCAAAACAATGACGTGGACAACAATGGAAGCCAGCAACAGATTCTGCGCTCATGGTGTTCTGCTGATGGACAGCGTGCATTTGGTGTTGATTGATTCTCGGAAATTTGATTACTCTCCTCCGTCTTCTGCTTTCTGAAAAAAGTGAATAATTTCGGCTGGGTTTTGTTTTCGGAAAAATTACAAAAAATGCCGTTTCATTGTGATCTCGCCCAACCACACAATTTTGAACTCAACAACCTTTCTTCCTTCCGCCTTCCATATTTTTTGTTTTGGTTCAACGTATTTATTTGTTCAAAAAGTGTCAGAATTTTATGAAATAAAAAACGGTCTCAAGCAAAAGGTGACAGGGCCTGAAAATTGGCACAATTCTCATACACTTAATGTTCTGGAATAGACGGTCCCAAACTTTCTCAAAAATGTAATATCGAATTCGTGCTTTTTGAGCAATTTTTGGCCAAAATTGGTTTTTGAAAAATACTCTTTCTTATACCCGGGCAAAAAAAAGAAAAAGCATTAAAACTCTCAACGTCAACGCTTCAGCAACGGCAAAAATTCTACGAAACGAAACACGAAACGCCCAAAAAATAACGAAAAACACACGAAATAAATTTTTTTTGTTGGCGAGTTTTTATTTTGCCAAAATTTATGTTGCTAGCTGACACAATAACTTACGCCCCAATAGAATTTGGAAATAGCAGATTTGCATTGTGGTGAAGTGGATTTCAAAAAATGTTGGCATACTGTATTTATACAACACAAACTGTGCATTTTTGCTTCTGAGCCAGGGGTTCGAGCCCGGTAGACTGCAAGGATTAAGCTCACCGATTTTTCGATAAAACAATTATGGATCATTAAAAAGATAGTTTTAAAAATTCTAAAAAATATATATAAACCTTTACCTCCCTTTCCTGCGCCCAAATTTTTTTCTTTTCACTCATTTTACTCAAAATTCGACTTTTTCTGCTTGTTTGCTGAAAAATGTTAAAAGCATTTTTGTTTTGAGCCTAAAACTCTTTGCTTTTGGGTAAGTTGTTGAGCAATTTTTCTCCAATTCCGTCGTCCTCAATTCTTTCTTTTTTTCGGCTCACTTTGACCTTCGTTAGCGTCGAGGAGTCTGAAAATTAGAAAAATATGGTAAGACAATGCGTCGAGTGAATATGCCGCGAGTTTTTGTTCTTTGAATGTTACAAATGGAGAAGCAAAATGATTTCAATTATTAATTTATCCCTTTACCCGTCGCCAATGCTCCCGTTCCGGTCGTCGAGGAGAATCCAAATGCGATTCCATTGCCGATGGCACTTCCATTCAATTGCCTCCTTTTCCCATTTGGCCCATTTCTTTTCGTCACGCTCAATTGGACAACGAATCAACAACAATTTGTCTTCGTCAAATTGTTGCTTAAAGCATCGCAACTCCAATCGCTCTCCCGTCCAATTGTTCTCCAGTTCAAATGGCACAATGTCCGCAGAAGAACAATCCCAAAGACGGATGATAAAATTGACTGGATCGGTCGAATTGACAAATTCCTTAAAAGGAATAAAGGAATTTAACACAGAAAGTCCACATAAAACAAAATCAAAATTACCAGTTTGAGTCCTTCCATGCCTTCCAAACAAAAGTCCCATTCCAACACATTTGGAAGGGCATCGCCGCGGGATGTGTGCAACCATTTGGACAAAGCTTGGCCAGAAGAAGCGCCGGCACTGTCATCGGCCGGGAACGCGGGAGAAAGCTCAACGTGGGTAATCATTCGGAGTTTTGGGCAATCGCGGAGAATGGTCGGAGAGAATTGGCGCAAAGGGTCCAGCCCGAAATGACACAAGTCAAATCCGCAAATGTTGTCTTTGATCAAAGGCCAAATCCGATTCCAAATGATTTGCCAACTGCGGGTTTGGTTGTCGTCTGTGTCAATGCGAACATTGGTGCCGTTTGAGTCGAAAAGGCGGCCGATGCTTTTGAGAAATTCGATGACATTTTCATCGATGTACCTAAAAATACGAAGAAATTGAACAAAAACATTTGAGGAAATGACTTTTAAAGGCTTCTAAACAATTTAAACAGATAATGACCATATGTCAAGCCGTTCGAAGCCAATCAAATTGTCTGGAAGCGGCTCTTGTGGAATTGGCAGCCGACGCTTTCCATCATCGCCAAAGCATTTGACAATTTCAGCGCCATTTCCTTCGATTGTGCGACGAATTTCCAAATGGCCCAACGACCATTCCATCGAATTGAAATGCGCGTCCACCAAAAAGTCAAATCGATCGCTGATCAATGCAACTTTCAGTCCGAGTACAAAAGGCCCACAGAATTCGAAGATTTTGAACAAAACGTCGGCACAAACGAAACTGAAAAAACGATTTATAAATTGCTGAAAAAGGTGTTTAGATCCCGTAAACAAAGCCAAAGTTTTGTTCGTTACTTTCAAAAACTGCCAATTTTCTTGGTTTAATTTTTTTCTGCTCTTCGGCTGACCCCTCCCCCCTCCCCACCCCCGGCGTTAGCATTTGTGCCCTCTCCAGTCAAAAATGCCGCGTCCTCCGGCTATCCCCTTTCTTTTTTTGAATAAAAAAATTCACATTTCTTTCAGCCGTTTCTCCACTTTCTTCGGATTGTCCGACATTTGTTTTTGTTGCCAAATGATTTGATTTTTATGTTTTTCAATGGCCTAAACTGAATAAATGCATAAAATTTTCTGCGGTACTCATTCATTTTTTGGCGCCCGGACAATCGGACAGTGAACGAAGATTTAAAAAAACTAAAATCGAAGGGGGGAAACCGTGCCTCTGTGGAATGGCTCGGGTTAAAAAATTCCATAAATTTACTGAACATGAGTCTCATTTAATTGGATCTGGCATTGTGTAGGCAATTGCTCCCAAGAACAGATTGACGGGATTTTAGATCATAAAATAAAATTAGTGAGGGTTTCTGGATTTTTAACCGAATAGCCCTTATTGAGCGTTTGCTATTTCAATTCAATGTGGGAGAACAAAAAACTTTGAATTTATTGTTCAAATAAGCTCGACCAACAAAAATGCCATTTTGTAACTAAAAGGAGCATCTCTTTCATCATAAATTTATTGAATTATATTTGAATAGGTCAATTTGTTCTTTGGACTCTCTCTGATTAAGACAATGTGGGGGTGAAGCTGAAGATGAACATCACCCAAACATCGGCCGTCCTGCTCCGTCCACCCGCCCATTCTCCAGCACCAATCGCCATTTTCTGGGTCAGCGTTTTGCCCCTAACGCATTTAAATAAATGCAAAAAGAGACATTTTCTGAATGTTCGGGTCTTCTTTTGTGTGTAAATGTCAGTAAAGGCTAAAAGGGTCATCACCGGCAGCACCGGGAGATTTTAAAAATGCGAACATACCCCCATTTTTCTCCATTTATTCATTCATTTTGAGTGTAATGAATACGACGAACAACACAAAATGCTATCCACGAGCAATTGACCTAATCAAATGTTCCAATTTATTCAGTCTCCTTATTTTTGAACGATTTCATAACTAAAAATGGCAAGCCATAAAAAATCCCAAGTCTTCGTGACTGCTCAAAAAACTATAGTTAAATCCGATCCATAATGACAACACACAGTACAAGCAAAAAAATGCCGTTTTATTATTTTTCTTAAAATTAGTGAATGACTTTTTTTGAACCCAAAAATCCTTTCTTTCTTTTTTTTTTGGCGTTGATGCGAATGTCTACAAAATGTCCCCCTTTCAAAATGTCCCCTAATGGAAAATCATTCAAAATGCCCCACGGACAAAAGGTCCCCGAGAAGTGTCCCTTACTGATAAATTTATCGAAGGGTTCCGATCGGGTAAAACATTTTGAACGATTTTCCATTAGGGGACATTTGAACGGGGGGGGGGACCTTTTGAGGTGCCGCGTTGATGTACTTTTTTCAGAATTATTGATGGCAACTCTTTTCGAAAATTCAAATGCTGGCTGATAATCAAAAGAATTTGAACTGCCCTGCATTTAAAGTTAAATACCGTATATCATTTATTTGTCATTCTGTCTCTCTTCCACCCTTCTGCTGTTACTGCTGTCAGAGAAATCTCTCCTTTTTTCTTATATTTTTTTCTTGTCGTCTAACAATTTTATGTAACCGCAGCATAAATATCCCTGTCTCTTATACACATCTAGATGTGTATAAGAGCCGTATATCATTTATTTGTCATT
>MEIZ01000254.1:85534-102134 GCA_001723225.1 Globodera ellingtonae | reverse complement strand
ACCCCGGACCCAAATTTGAACTATTTTTGAAAGCTGACAATGGTCGAAATAATGCATTTATTCCCATAGTGGCCCTGCCATTGTTGTCTGATGTTCTCCGCCACATTCGAATCGGGGCCCCAAATTTGACCATCAGGCGACAATTTTTTCTTGTCAACATCCGGCGACTGAACACATTAAGTATGAAAGGGCACCTTTTGCAAAAGATATTAACTTAAGGATGTTTTTGCATTGGAACTCGGAATGCATCGTCAAAAAATTCGGCTCGGAATTCCGAAATTTGGGATTCAGCCCACCCCTGGTACGCATGCTCCATCTTTTTTTGTAGCGTATTGGAAGACTCGAAAAACGCTTGTGTTCGTGGAGCGGAAACGAAGCTTGGACATGTTGGCAATTGCACTAAGACAGAATAACATCCGAAAACTAAGCATCAACAGGTTTAGAGCTGACTTTCAGTCCACCCCCTCCCCCCAACATCGGGAGACATTGGGCTTGGAAACTTCTATAAAAGCCAATACCTATTGCCCATTTTTTGCAAATTTCCTTGCATATATTCAAAAATTTAGTCCACGTTTTTCAAAATTTAGAAGAAAATTTTTTCGAGCTTCCTTCCCCCCCCCGGCATCCAATTTTTTCCCCTTTTCACGTGACCTCAAACCTCGCGGTTTGCCCTCGGTTTAAATGGTTCTTCTTTTTGCTTTTGCCCCCCCCCAATTGACATAAAAAAATTCCCTCGTTGCATTTGTGTTTATTTATTTGATTTGTTGCCATCAAAACTTCCATTAGTGACCGAACTTTGGAGCAACGCCTGAGAGCTGCTGAGGACCTCGCCTCGGGCAAAATTACGGTATTGGTTGCAAACGGATGATGCTACTCGAGGGCTGGTAAAACATTTTGCGATCGTTTTTTTGGCTTTAATTGTATTTTTGAGAAATTCACCGGCGTGGAAACATTAGTCAATCTTGACCTGCCCAAGCAGGATGCCTATGAACGGGTGGGTGGCTACATGGGACATTTAATCTTTGCTTCATTCTTTAAGCACATCCATCGCATTGGTTGTTGTACAGGTTGAAACTTTAACTTTTGTTAAAATATTGCTTTAACTCCGTTAGGGCAGTTTGGTAATATTGTGCACGCAATTTCCTATTTTGACCCGGACATGTGCAGAACTAAAGAAAACGTGGAGGTGGGCTTTTGGAGGAGCCAATCGAAATTCTTGATCCAATTACGAACCGTTTGACCATTCCTTACATTTTGTCTCATATATTGTATCCCTTTTGTCACATTTCCCCTTTCTGCTCCAAAACACTTAATTTTAAGACATATTGTATTTATTTGTTGTGTCATATTGATAGCCTAATACAAAAACGCCAACACAATACGTCGATAAAGTCGAAAGGCCGAAATTCTTCACTTTACAAAGCAATTAATTCCCTGACAAATCAATGTTTAGTTGGTGGTTCCAACGACCATTCCTTCGAACAAACAATAGATTATTATGCTTTTTGGTTTGGTAAACAAAAAGAAAATTATCGATTTTTCCGAAAATTTCCGACTTTTTGCTCAAAATTTCGGAAATCGGAATTCCGGGGTCTCAAAATTTTTCGGAAATCGGAATTCCGACCCCAAAAAAGTCGGAAATCGGAATTCCGAACCGAAAAGAGTCGGAAATCGGAATTCCGACCCCAAAAAAGTCGGAAATCGGGATTCCGACCCCAAAAAAGCCGGAAATCGGGATTCCGACCCCAAAAAAGTCGGAAATCGGAATTCCGACCCCAAAAAAGTCGGAAATCGGGATTCCGACCCCAAAAAAGTCGGAAATCGGGATTCCGACCCCAAAAAAGTCGGAAAACGGAATTCGGCACATCCCTGGTCTGCATAGAAATACGCACTATCGCTGCAGGAAAAACTCCGTATAATTTTCAGTAAATTCGGCTATTTTTGCAGGGAATTTTTTTTTAAATTTCAATAAAAATGGAAAAGCAACAATTTTAAGTGTTAGTCAATTTTCTCGGCTTGAATTTCCCTCCAAATTCTGTCGTCCTCAATTCTTTCGCTTTTTGGGCTCACTTGGGCCTTCTTTTGCGTCAAGCACTCTAAAAATTAAAATCTATAAGAAACAAAAATGAATTAAATTTGGAAGTACTAAAAATGGTAGTCGAAGATTGGAATTTTGAAAAAGCAGGGGCCGAGTGGGTAACATTTTCGCAGCTCAAATAGACCCGGACCGTCTTTTTCTGGGAAATTTTGGATGCAGAAAATGTAAATTCCATTTATTTTCTTCAATGCATCGTTTTGAAAAGGCCACGTGAAGTCGCCATTAAAATCCTTACCCGTCGCCGATGTGACTGTCTTCGAGTTTAATGTGAATGCGATTSCACTGACGACGCCAATCCCACCTAAGCGCCTCCTMRTCCCACTCGGCCCATTTGTCGTCGTCGCGCTCAATTGGACAACGAACCAACAGCCAATTGCCATGGTTAAAGTGCCGAAACACRAAWCGCTCCCCCGTCAAATTGTTTTTCAATTCAAATGGCACAATGTCAGCAGAAGACCAACAATGATTAAGACAGATGATGAAATTGACAGGGTCMTTTGAATTGGCAAAAGCCTAAATGGAATAAAGGAATTTTTTATCGGGAAATTATAAATTACATTTTTGAGTCCCTCCACTTGTCTCAAAACACAAACGCATCTCAACACTTTCGGAAGGCCATCCCCGCGGGGCGTTTGCAACCATTTGGCCACTGCTTGGCCAGAGGAAGCTCTGGCTCTGTCATCGGCCGGGAACTCGGGAAAAGTACCTAAGGATTCGARCGATCGGAGCCTTGCGTAATCGCCGAGAACAGTCGGAGAGAAACGACGCAAACGGCCGAAAGTAATGAACGACAAAGAAAMMCCGCAAATGTTGTCTTTGATCAATGGCCAAATRRGGTGCCAAATGATTTCCCAACTGCGCTTTTGGTCATCGTCCGTGAAAATGGAAAGATTGGTCCCTTTGGAGTCGAAAAGTCGGCGAATGCTTTGGAGAAATTCGATGACACTTTGGTCGATGTAACTATAAAATTAGCAAATCGATAATAAATTAAGAAAAGTGAATTTTCAATTAGTGCTTTACAAAATCTAAAACGCCATTGACCTTATCCAAATGTCCTTAAATCCGATCACTTTGTCCGGGAGCGGCTCTTGCGGAATTGGCAGCCGACGCTCGAATTTCCAGTCAACGAATTTGACAATTTCCGCGCCCTTTTTGTCAGTTGAGCGATGAATTAACAATTGACCCAACGACCATTCCCTCGTTTTTAAATGCGCGTCCACCAAACGGTCAAATCGATCGCTGAGAAGCGCCACTTCAAACGCAACTTTGGCATGCCCGAGAAACGGAAAAATGTCGAGCCAAACATCGCCACAAATGAAGCTGAAATTCCAAAAATTTTAAATTGAACAAAACGCCCTCACATTTTCTTGGTCCTATTTTTGAGGGCAAGACGCGCACTTCGGCGTGTCCCAGCTGCTGAAGTGATCAAAGATCGGGATAGTGCCAGTAATTGGCAATGAGTAACTGAGGAATTTGCCTTCTTTTTCTTCGTTGGTGGTGCCATTTATTCTTTTTTTCGATTTTATCTCAAAAAAATTAAGGATTATCAATAGGGCTGAGATTTATCCCTACTGGGCCCTGTTTTAACGATTAAATGAGGCTAAAAATCTTAATCGTATAAAAAATAATAATTCTGTTCGAATGATTGTGACAAAAGCGTCAAATGCGGGAAGAGATCAAAGCGCTGCGGCCTCGCACGCGAGAGAAATAGTGCAGATAAAAAGGGGAAAAAAGGAGAAATCGAGAATTTGGATAAGACAAGAATCGATAATTTGTGCTAAATGAGGGCAGAGAAAGAAACCATCCGTCTCTATTCTGTTTGCATCAAACAACTTACAGCAGCAGACCGTGTGACCACTAGAGACCGGACTGGACCTGGATTTTCCTGGACTTCAGGTCCAGAATCCAGGTATTTTCGTCGGCGCACTCTGGACCTGGAGTCCAGAAAAACCTGGACTATTAGTCCAGGTAAAACCAGGTCCAGAGGTCATTCTAATAATAATTTGCTTTAAAAATTGAGTAATTTGTGAGTCACATAAAAAGTGTCGGATGAGAAGAAAGGATTGACACAATTTAAAAGTTTCAACTTTTAACGACTCAAATTCGCCGAATTGCTGAAAATAGTTAACGAAATTGCGACAAAATGGGCATAAATTGTTGAAATTTATGTTTTAATAAAATCAAATATTTTGAAGTTCATAAAAAGTTTAAAAAATCATTTACACAGTCGGGAGTCTGATTTCGATCACCTCTGATCCCCAGGCAAGAATGGCGAATAAAGTAAATGAGATGGTACCCCGCCCCCCGTCCCTAAAAAATTTTATTATTATTTTTTAAGGCAATTTGGGTCGAGAAACATGAATCTAACATTTATTTTGCCGAAAACCGAATTAAGTGGATTTTTCATATCCGTTATCCGTCCGTATCCGGAATATCCGGACGTCCGTGCACACGCCTGTTCTTGTACTTCGGGAATTGACTTTACCCGATCGCAGCCCTGGGTTGTCTGGATTCTGGGAGATATGATACATATTTTCCGGAAAGCATTTCCGCCGCTCCGATTTTTTAATCGTTTTTATGAAGAAATTTTGGACAAATGCGAACCGGCCTATCATCCTGGGCACCACTCCTGAAATTGGCATATTTTGGTTGCACGATGGCAGAGAAAATATGATGGATTAATTTGCGAGAGTTTAGGCTTATGCATGTGTCGTCAATTTCGAAAAATTGCTTAGGCTTTTTCAAACATGTTTTTCGGTAATATCAGGGACGTATTGGTCTCGAGTCACGGTATCCACTCTCCGTTTCGATGCTCAATAAAAGTTTTATCAATTTTTTTAACACAAAAAAATTCAAAAAAAACATTTCATTTAGTCAAAGGAATTTTAGCCCATTTCCTTTTTCCATCCAAAATCACTCCTTTCTCTTTTTGGGCTCACTTGGGCCTTCGTTTTCGTCAAGGAGTCTGAAAATTACAAATATAAGGCACAGCATTTAAACCCGGGGGTGTTACCCGTCGCCGATGGCACAGTCTTTGAAGTTAATGGACAAGCGATTCCACTGGCACCAATCCCGCCCAGTTGCCTCCCTTTCCCAATTGGCCCATTTGTCTTCGTCCCGCTCAATTGGACAACGAACCAAAAGCCACGCGKCTCCCCATTTGTCTGCACCAAGGCGTCGGAACTCCAATCGCTCCCCCGTCAAAATGTTTTTCAATTCGAATGGCACAATGRCAGCAGAAGAAAAATCCCAAAAATTGATAATAAAATTCACCGAAACGACTGAATTGACAAAAGCCTAAAAAATGGAATAAAGGAATTTTTTATCGGGATTTATAAATTACATTTTTGAGTCCCGCCACTTCTCTCAAACAACAAACGCATCCCAACAGATTCGGACGACCATCCCCGCGGGGCGTGTACAACCATTTGGCCAAAGCGCCGGCCCCGTCATCAGTCNCTCTCAAACAACAAACGCATCCCAACAGATTCGGACGACCATCCCCGCGGGGCGTGTACAACCATTTGGCCAAAGCGCCGGCCCCGTCATCAGTCAGGACTAGTCGAAAGCAGGGTTGCAGCGGATCATCCGAAATCCGTTATCCGAAATCCGGTGTTTTTCCCAATCCGAAATCCGATCCGAGAAATTTTGGGTAATCCGATCCGAAATCCGGATAAATAGACRTTTTTGTCTGATATTTTTCAACAATTTTTATAAGAAAAATGAAACAAAATTGTAAGGTATGCCTCCCAAGTAGGTCGATGGCCTAGTGGTTTCTCCTTTTGTTGAGTCTTATGTTATGGTGTTGGGTTCAAACCCTCTTGAGTGCAAGCACTTATTTATTGGTTTTCCCCTCTACTCAAATAGGCATCCACTCATTAATAAGATTTTTCTAATATTTTTAATTAAAAATGCGCCCAAAAAAATAATAGATACAAGAATTTTTGAAATAAATTCATCACGTCTTTCTGAATTTTTGCTTCAATTTCCTTAACAATATCATTAAAATGTTCAAAAATTTCCCCGGCGGCGCCTGTCGGCGTCGCCGGACATCCTCCACTCTTACGTAAACTTTTTCCCCGAAATTCCGAAGCAAAATGCTTAATTTTGTTAAAATTTTGACTACTGTCTTAACAAAATTGAGTCAAAATTTCAAAAATTTTTCTCGGCGGCGCCTATCGGCACCGCCGACCCCCACACAAAGAGCTGTCCGAAACCGTCTTTCCGCCGAGAAGCTCGAAAAATTACTTCTTCTTCACCATAATTTGCCTCTTTGCGATTTTTCATATTGAACTTAAGGGTTACATTGAACAAATTGTTATACCGAAAAGTTTAAAAAAAATCACAAAAGTTTGAATTTTTTCAACCAAAAAATTTTTCCATTTTCTTTATCCGAAATCCGTTATCCGAAATCCGGTGTTTTTCCAAATCCGAAATCCGAAATCCGATCCGAGAAATTTTGGGCAATCCGATCCGAAATCCGTATCCGACTTTTTTCCCAATCCGCTGCAACCCTGGTGGAAAGCCATGACCGGATTGGATCGCCCGGAGCATTCGGCAATCGCCAAGAACGGTCGGAGAGAATTTTCGCAAACGGACGAGTTGGAAGAAATACAATTTAAGTCCGCAAATGTTGTCATTGATCAAAGGCCAAATTTGGTGCCAAATGATTTCCCAACTGCGYTTTTGGTTGTAGGGTGTTTCGATGGAAAGATTGGTCCCTTTGAAGTCAAAAAGTGGGCAATTGCGTTGGAGAAATTCGATGACACTTCGGTCAATGTACCTAAAAGGTTAAGGGAAAAACCTAAAAATTTAAATGCTAAGAAATGACCATATTTGAAGGCTTTTAAATCCGATCACATTGTCGGGAAACGACTCTTGCGGAATTGACAGCTGACGCTCGACTTTACCGTCAACGAATTTGACAATTTCAGCCCCATTTTCTTTAACTGCGCGACGAATTTCCAAATCGCTTAACGACCATTCCTTCGATTTGAAATGCGCGTCCACCAAAAAGTCAAATCGATCACTGATCAACGCAACTTTCAGGCCGAGCTCAAAAGGGCCACAGAATTTGAAGATTTCAAATAAAACGTCGTCACAAACGAAACTGAAATTTGATTTAAAGCATTACAAATTTTTTGTTGGGTGGTGTAGAAATCTGATTTTTTAAGCAAAGAATCGGTTCAATTGGCCTAAAAATCACGGCCGGGCCSGGCAGAATGTTGTCACATTTTCGTAATTAATGCATTTTGAGGCTTTTAACGATGCCATTTTTTTAAAGTTGTTTAAAACGCATTTTAATTTTCGCTGGCAAAAAAAAAAAGAAAAACTCACATTTCTTTCAATTGTTTCTCCACTTTCTTCGGATTGTCCGACATTTGATTTTTTTGTTATTGCAAATTCAAATAGTAATTATACTAACAATTAAATGAGGCTAAAATGAACTTTTAATTATTAATATGAACAACAAAAAAGTAAAATAACACGAATTCGAACATTTTTTCAAAATCTTCCAAAAAAAAATGTCTATTCATAAAGAAAGAATCATAAAATGTTTATTAAAAAAATGATGCCCTGCCGCCGGCCTTTCTCCTCCTCCCCCACCATTTCTGACCGATTCCCATGGGTCAGCATTTTGCCTCGAGCGTTTGTGAAAATAAAAAATGACATTTGCCGAATATTTGAACTTCTCAGTAAGACAAATGATTAAAGTTATCTTAAAAAGACTAATCGCTGCCCACCCCACGAAATGTCGAGTCCCGGAAAATCGGTCACCGAAAATTGGTCACCAAGGAAAATTGGTCTCCATAATATTTTGAGTTTTTCGTTCTAACTTTTATCAAAACAACTCTAAAAGCTTTTGCTTTGTTACTCAACTCGAAGAGATCTTTTGATTGATACTAATTGCAACTAATTAGGCTTAGTATAAACAAAGTTAGCGCAAAGGGGCGCGAGTTTTCTTGGAAACGAACCACTTTTCAGCTTACAACATTTTTAAAAGTCTACAGAATACGAAGAATTTATTACCATTTGACAGCATTTGTCTGAAGAAGCTTTTTTACAAAAAGTAAGCTAAGTTTTTAGAGTTGTTTGAAAAAAGTTAGAACGAAAAACTCGAAATATCATGGAGATCAATTTTCCGGTGACCGATTTTCCGTTCGCCCGAAATGCAATGAAACGAAAAAAATGTACATCAAGCTGAACTCAGTAATTTCCTTTAAAAAACCCAATTAAAAATCAATTACAATTCTCATGTGTTGGAGATGATCGATCACAAAGTATTTGATCTTTATGACTTTAATCCCGGTCCCGGGCAAAAAACGAACACCCAATCTGAAAGTTTCTTCTGCCGGTGCCGGATAAGCGCCGCTGGGAAAGAGATTTGAAAATTTAAGAATTGCAATAATTAACGTTTTGCGATGTGCCAAAAAGTGTCCATTTATTTTCGATTAAATAAATCTACTCCCATATTAATTAATACATCAATACAAATTAAATTATATTTGCAAAGCTTTTCCCCAATGATTTCCATCGCTTTGTGTCCTCATCCCCCTCCAATTTCACTGGTAGCAAAGTCCGGTGGATTTGTCACATTTGTCGCATTTGCTGCACGGCTCGCCCACTCCGTACACGGGCACCCCCAAATAGTTACCTCTGAAAACATTAATAATAATAAATAAATAAATAAAAATAAACAAATAAATAAATAAATGACTTACGATTTATAATACCAGCAGACTATGTAAGTTTTCCAATTGGTGTTTGGACAATTTCTGGCAACGGCACATCCAATTCTGTCTGTGTTTGCCCATGCCATCTGAAGGAAGAGATTGTGCCATGAAATGTTAAAATTTGCCAAATGTTTGTTCATTACATTAGTCCAATGCCCGATGCTTTCCAAGGAAGTACTGTCCAGCGTCAGCTGCTGGTTGAAGCCATGGAGCCCCAATTCGCGCCACCAGCGAATGCAGGCGTACTCAAAAGCGTCCTCTGAATTAATTTAAATGCCTTTTTGGCATTCTCTCAAAACATTTAACTGTTCGTGAATGTGCCGCCATTAWAGGCCAAGTTCTCGCCCGCCCAGCCGTTCCAGGAGTGDRRCAATYKGCATTTGTTGGCCCATTCRTGCGAAAAGTTGGCCAAGTTTTCGTCCCAGGTCAGCTTGTACATGTTGCTCGCTTTCGGCATTTTTTCCCCTCCGGTCTTGTTCTCCACATTGCCCAGGGCCAACTGCGACCGGTAATTGTTGTGGCATTGGACAGCGGCATTTTTGTCTTCTTCTGTCAACGGTGTCGTATATTGTTGCGTGGAACGGCCTGAAAAAGGCTCAAAATTAAAGGAAAAGCCAATAATTTTCGACTCAAGATCAATTACCGATTAGCATCAGAACGATTGTCAGCAATTGGTAAATCATTTTCTTTTTTAATTTAAATATTTATTAAATGTCGAGGGGATTGATGATTTTGCTGCTCTTTCGGAAGATTTATAAAGGCTTATACCACCCATAGTTTTGCTAAGCGCTGATCAAATTCAAAATTGAATTGTTAAGTAAACAAAAGCTTTTTTATTTTATTTGTTAGGAATTTTTAAAATTTTATGCTCAACAAACAAAAGATTATTATGGTTTTTGGTTTGGTAAACAAAATTCAGCCCTGCAGATGACGCTTTAATAAAATTTAGCGGTCGGTTCTTCAGGACCGACTTCTCGACGCCCTGAACTGGTGCCGATTAATGAATTCACCGGACCGATTCCCACCGGAAACCGGCAATTGCAATTATAAGAGTTTATATTAAAACCATTTCTTAACTCTAAACATTATTTTGTCTTCAAAAATTTAAAAATTAATTAAACTCATTTAGGTACATAATCATTAATTTACGCGTCATCAAGCCCACTTACGCTTGGAATTAAGCGGTTTAAAGCCTCCCAAGTGCAATGGCACATTTTGTGCCATAACTCGCTCCAAACCTATAACACGCAAATTGTGCGCGGCTTAGAAACTAATGTTTTTGTAAACTCCACTCCTTTTAATCAGCAATGATGTAGAAATGTGTGGAAAGTAGCTTAAACACCATAGACTTCGCATCGCATCTTTATACGACCAGCGAATCAACCCACCGTTGTCACACAAGGTGGCCAGTTTAGCCTTAAGGTTTCCATTTTTTACCGTGCTGGGTCGTTTCGTAAAAAAGGCAAATGGGGCGCTTCTCAAAAGTTTTTTTGTTATGACTTCTTTAAAGCTAACCAAATCAAACATTTCGATATCATTCGAAAGCA
Organism: Globodera ellingtonae; assembly: GCA_001723225.1. Classification (NCBI taxonomy): domain Eukaryota; kingdom Metazoa; phylum Nematoda; class Chromadorea; order Rhabditida; family Heteroderidae; genus Globodera; species Globodera ellingtonae. The sequence goes on along the minus strand of MEIZ01000254.1, from coordinate 91,755 downwards.
TGCAATGGGTAGAAGCTTACAAAGGCAAAAGCTAAGCGGTTGGACAATTCTCAAAAAAGTTATGGCCAGAAAACGACAGCCTTTAATGTTTGGCCAATAGCTTAGCTTTTGCTTGCTAATAGATTCTCCTCCTAACCGTTTTGCACAAATGGTAAATTAAATTTTACCAATTAAACATTTTGGGGATGAATTTGTGCCATGATTTTGCAGTGTTTAAGAGTCGTAAATAGATTTAAAAAAAACAATATTTTTGATTAAATTTATTTAAATTCTCAAAATTAAAGTACGAACCTAACATTACAGTGGCATTTTTGACCCCGCTCATTTATCTGATATTTGCCACCAAAGTTTTTTTACGACTTCGAAGAACCACGGACAGTTTGGCGCTGTCCTCTCCAAAATAGGCGCAGTGCAAATTCGGGTCATTATTGTTTTGATCACTTTTAAACAAATCTTTGATCACTAGGGCTCGGATTTATATGCACCAAAAATGGCCAAAACATGCATTTTTAACATTTTTTTGCCAAAATATGCAAAATATGCTACAAAATCCTCAAAATATGCAAAATATGCTACAAAATCCTCAAAATATGCAAAATTTCGTTTTTTATTGCATTTTTGTTAAAAAATTTTGAGTCAAAAAAGTGCCAAAATATGCAAAACATGCAATTTCAAAATGGGAAACTTAATTGGAAAAAAATATGCAAAATGCATATAATCCGAGCCCTATTGATCATTTTGTAAATATTTTGCTTGATTTAGACATTTACCCAATTATTGGTCTCCTTGATCAACACTTTGACCGGTTCTCTTTACGTTTACATACAAACAGGCATGGACACGGATATCCGGATATCCGCGGATTATCCGGATATGGATGGATACGGAATTTTAAAAAATGTACGGATACGGATGGACACGGATATGAAAGTCAAATCCGCGGATATCCGTGCATATCCGTATATTTGAGTACCACTGTGTTTTTAATCATTTTTAATTTTTGCCGAGGACATGGCGGTGGTCTTCCGTACTTTTCGACAAAATTTCATCTTTTTTACAACGATTGACCACGGCGAAACTGTGGTCTAGTGGTTTTCCTCTTCGACGTGTTAATGTTATGTGTGGGTTTGAACCCGCTTGAGTGCACCCTCGTATTTATTGTTTTTGCCTCGAGTCACAAAAACACTTCCCCCCCCCCATTAATAACAATTTTTTTTAATTTTTAAATATTTTTTAATTAAAATGAGTGCAAACAAAGAATTTGTGAAAAAATTTATACAGTATTTTTAAAATTTTGGTTCAAAATCTCTTAATAAATTGATTTAAAATTTCAAAATTTTCTCGGCGGCGTCTATCGGCACCGCCGACCCCCCCCCCATCCCTGAAGTTTTCAATTTGCATTTTTGAAAAATTCGCAAATCGGCAAAAATTCGAAATTTTTGAGCAATTTTCTTAACAAAAATCCTAAAAGTCTTTCCGACGGCGCCTGCTGATACCGTCGGGCCTTCCTTCCCAGAAAAATTAAAGGTTTTTTAAAAAAAGGCACTACCCGTACCCGCAATCTCAATCTCATGCTGTGCCAATGATGTCGAATGTGAAGATTAACAATAACACATGTACTGAGAAAAAAATTTCGTTATTTTTGGTTTAAAAAATTGGGAAAAATTTCACAGCGGATATTGCGGATATCCGCGGAGCGGATACGGATATGATTTTCGAAAAATGAGACGGATACAAACGGATACGGATACAAAAGGCACGGATAATCCGGATACGGATTTAAAAATTTGTATCCATGGCCATGCCTGCATACAAAGCAACAAAGATCGACCAGTGGATGCAGTCATTAAAAGCACTATTTGTGAATCCTCATTTTAGAGTCTCAGACATTTAAGCATAAATTTTAGTCCATTTTATCGGTTTTGAATTCCCTCTAAAATATGCCGTCGTCCTCAACAGTTCTTTTTCTTTTTGGGCTCACTCGGACCTTCGTTTGCGTCGAGGAGGTCACTGTCTTTGAAATCAATGACGATGCGATTCCGCTTACACTGATACCACCCAATTGCCTCCTGCCGTAAAAAATGGATTATACGGGCCAGAATCAAAATCACTCAAAACGCCTTTTAAATGTTTTTTAGGTACTGAAAACGAAAAGTTTATTGGGAAGTGCATTTTAAACCGGTTGAAATTTTGAAAAAGTATAGGGGGGACATTTTGGTCAAAATTTGTGGAAAACTTTATGCTAATTCTGAAATCGACTAGGGCGGCCAGTAGGCTCAAATCATTTTTTTCCTCAATTTTCAAAAACCAAAAATCAGGAAAACCCTGACAAATCAGGTACTCTGGTCACCCTGATTCAGATCCCTTGAAATAAGGTCATTTGTCGGTTTAAATTGTTTGAAAGCCATTAATAGCTTGTTTCGTTTTGAATAATCACTTACCGTAAATCCTCTTGTAACCTACCGGTGGCCAGGCTTAAAATTTTCATCTCCAGCATTAATTAATTTCTCTTTCTGCTGTGATTTTTTATTTAAAATTTTATATTTTTCTCTGTTTAGCCAATTAGAAGCATAAAAATCAAATTTGGCAACAAAAACAAATGTCGGACAATCCGAAGAAAGTGGAGAAACGATTGAAAGAAATGTGAGTTTTGCGAAGCGGGATAGTCGTTCATTTTGACGAGGGGAGGCACACAAAACAAAGATTTTTTCCGGTTTACGGGATCCAAGACAAATGGCCAAATTATCTAATTTTCAATGATATTGCCTTAATAATTGAAAATAACGGGCAACTTTGGGAAAAAGTCAAAATATGTGTACATCTCAGAATTCAGTTTTGTTTGTGACGACGTTTTGTTCGAAGTCTTCAAATTCTGTGGCCCTTTTGTGCTCGGCCTAAAAGTTGCGTTGATTAGCGATCGATTTGATTTTTTGGTGGACGCGCATTTCAATTTGAATGAATGGGTGTTGGGGTTTTTGGTAATTCGTCGCGCAAAGAAAGAAAAGGGCGCAAAATTGTCAAACGCTTGGGAAAGAGAAAGAAAGTTGAGCGGTTGCTGCCAATTCCGCAAGAATCGCTTCCCGACAATGTGATCGGCTTCGAGTACCTTCAAATAAAGTCTCAAATTGTTCTAAAAGCCCTAAACAATATTTGAGAGTTTTAGTTACATCGACCAAAGTGTCATCGAATTTCTCCAAAGAATTCGCCGACTTTTCGACTCCAACGGGACTAATCTTTATATTGGAACATTCTTCAACCAAAACCGCAGTTGGCAAATCATTTTGAACGAGATTTGCCCGATGATCAGGGACAACATTTGCTGTCTTTCTTTGGATTCCTCCCAACTCGAGCGTTTGCGCCAATTCTCTCCGACCGTTCTCGGCGATTGTGCAAATCTCCGATTGATCGAATCCGGTTGTGGTTTTCCCGAATTCCCGGCCGGTAGCAGTAAAGCAGAATTTTAAAAAAAATTTGAATTTTTTTTAACAAAAATGTTAAAAATTCTAAACAAATACCGAAAATATTTTGTAAAAAATTGATTAAGAAAAATGCAATAAAACCCAAAAATGCCCCCTAAGATCGAACATTTTTTGGAAAAATTGCTTAACAAACAATCAAAAGTTCAATATTTTCCTTTAAAATTTTCTTGTTAAGCTCAATACATATCAATTTCGATTTAATTTTAATCAGACGATAATGCGCCGGAAAAAATTGGCTTTGACAAAAATCATTTTTTTCAAACTTTGGAGAAACTCTAGTGATTTTTAAATAATGCGGATATCCGCGGACATCCGCGAACGGATATCCGGATATGGGATTTTGGAACGTCACGGATACGGACGGATAACGGATATGAGATTTTGAGGACGGACAGATATGGACAGATTGTATTAATTAAAAATAAAAGTATGGGGGTTTAAATAGTCAACTTTCAAAATCAATTTGTCAAAATTTTTTATTGAAATTTTCCTTTCAAAGTTAGCTGAACTTTCTATAGAGTACATTTCAAAAAAGGGAATGAAATAGCAGAAAATATTAATTAAAATAGTAAATTTTATTTTTTTGTTGATATTTTGTTGTAAGTTGTAACGTTAACAGATAATACGAAGTCCTAATAAAATGATTTTTGTGTCACAATTGGGAATCGCTCGGTCAACCATACAAAAACAGATAACCGAAATTGAGGATAAAGCCAAACCAAACCGAGAACAAAAAGCAACCGAAATATTTTTTGAATCTTTTATAGCAAAAATACTAAATGTACAACAATTAGTGTTCTGTAAATTGGATTTTCAGTTCAAAATACTGCCGGAGGTTTTTGGGATAATTMATGTCTTTTCTGTGCTAAATATTTAGAAATGTTTTTATTAATAAAAATATGATTGGTGAATTAGTTAACAAAATCACTATTGATTTTGTCTTGCTGAAATCGCCCGAAATGTTGTCCTAAATGGGGACTAATTAATTTATCTTTTGGCATTATATCCGACGGATATTATGCCAAACATCTGATAGATGTTGCAACAGGAAATGGATGCAGATGAATCGCATTTAATTCACAAATTCACATGAATTTTTGGCGGCTGAGTCGGCTGCATAAATAAGCGACGGCCAGGCAAAATTTTATCAAAAAATAATAATTTGTGCCTTAAAAATGAATGCGAAGTTGGCACAACTTTTTGGCATTATTTTTATATTAACCAACTTTGGTGCTATTGTTGCCCATCCTGTGGACAAAGAAAATGAGGCGGAAGCATCGATGAACAATAATGGTAATGGCATTGGTTCTTTTTTAAAATTTTCTAATTCTTATTTTAATCGATTAACAATATTTTTTAAATTAAAAAAAAATAAACATAAAATGATTTGTTTTATGTTTTGTTTGCAGTGGACAAAGTGACTCGCAATTATGTGGAAGCATTGGTTACGGATGAAGGGCATTTGAATTCAATGCGATCGTTTGCGGTTGAATGGGCTCACAACAATGCGCTGATTTTCAGGACAAAAGAACACCCGACAAAGTAAAAAAATGGACAATTAGTCAACAACAAGAGACAAACTTTTGTAAATGGATTCAAAATTTGTTAATAAATGAATAATTTTGAAACTCGCAAAATTACAGAAGCGACGTGTCGACAATTGCGCCCTCCTCACTTTTCCCGTCGCCATTTCCTCGTCAGCCATTTGAGCAAGCATTGGCAGTGCAAAAGGTGCAACCTAAATTAAAATATTTCAAGAAATATTTAAAAAATTTAATACCCCCACTTAAATATTGTTTCAAATTTGGGGAATTTTGATGGCACCCATTTTGATCACAATTTTAAATTTCAAAAAGGCGATGAACGAGCTGTACTTTCGCATCGGCACTGATTTTGAATTCTTGCAAGAAGCGTACAAAGATGTGATCGAAGTTGATGAGCACTTCCGCAACATGATGGACATGCTCAAATCGGTGCATGAGGAGGGCATCAAGCAGCCCATCACGGTGATCTTCCAGCGCGCGGTTTGTTTTTGAAATATATTTTTATTACTATTTAAATCCATTTTAACTTTTTTTATAAAAAATGAATCCAAAAAATAACCTTATAAATTTGTTTAGGATTACATGTTAAATGTAATCAAAGGCCAAAATGGAGACGAGCCGACTTATGAAATTAAACAGGTATGCTAAGAGTTCAAATTTATTTTTATTTATTTTAAACTTTAGTTGGAAGTAAACTGCGGCTCAATTGCCGGCACAAGTTTGGACCGGCATGCGACCGATCTGAACCATGTTATGCTGAAGAAGGCAGGTTTTCATGCGGCACCCGAAGATTTGCCCGAAAATTGGCCGGACAAAGCCCAGATCGAATCCATTAAAATGGCCTGGTACAAAAACATAATTTTTAATCTATGAATATTAAAATCTTTATTTAGCATTGTTTAACATAACTTAATCATTAAATCAATTTATTAACAATCAATCAAATAAAAGTGTCAAGCCTCCATTAATGGAATTCCATTGCTTTGCAGGGAATTGTATGGAAACCCAGATGCCATTGTAGTCATTATGATCAGCGATTATTCACAAACCGTTTTTGATGCCCGTTTCTTTGAGACCGAACTGGACAGACTTTCAGACGGAAAGATAAAAGTTGGACGCGTCAATTTGAACGAATGCGCATTTAGGTGAACATTTTCAGATTTTAAGTTTGAAAAAAGCTGAGGGGGGGGGGGTTCTT
>MEIZ01000254.1:71620-85404 GCA_001723225.1 Globodera ellingtonae | reverse complement strand
CAGCACGTAATTGTTGGGATTTGCAATGGCATCCTTAGTTTTTGGATATATTTTAATTATAGATTTAAATTTTAGCTATTTTTATATTTATGTCCAATAATAAATCATTAAAATGCCTCAATCCGGTCTTGGGTTGCTTTATCTTCTTTGTCCAGTGACCACAATCCGGTAAATGTTTGGCGAATTGCTTTTACGGTTTCGGCATCATTTTCGTTTGGGAAGAAACGCTCCACCATTCCTTGCTCGGCAAGAAGCTGAATTTTTTTTTAAGTTTTTAAATAATTTGTTTCTATTTTTTGAATACTATTTATTTTAAATAAAATTTTACTTGTTGAACTTTCTTTGAGCAGCTAAATCCAACAAAAGCCGATGGAATTTTCTGTAAATAAAATTATTTTAAAAAATCATTTAAATTGCTTGTTTTATTCTATTAATAAGCTATTGTTAAAACGAATATGGAATGCGGCGCATGCAATTACTTCGACGAACAACTCGCCAACAAATTGAAGGAAATTACTCCGGCTGAGCGACCTTATTATGTTTTGATGCAAAAGCTGCGACCGATGCCTATTAAGGTCAGCCTTTGTTAAATCAATTTAAAAATATTTCAATTATATTCTTTACATACATATTTAGAACATCATGATCCACCCTTTCACTGAGTCCAAGATCGACACTATGGTCAGCGAGCTGGGCGTGTACGGAGTTCTGTTGGGCAATATGCTCACCAAGGAGGTGAGGAGTTTTTGGACAATAAAATTTTAGCATTTAAATGAAACGTAAACGATTCGCCAAACGAATTCTGAAGAACACATTCAATTTCCTTCAGGTGAAGCACAATGTGCAACAGGGCCATCTGCTGAAGACCAAGCTGGAGACCGCTAACGAAGGTGGCATTTCGAAAGGAACGGCGGTGCACGATTCGCCCATTCTGTTTTGAAGAATTTAAAATTTTTGGTGATTTTAGAATTCAGTTTTTCCACATTTTCCACAATTTGCATAAATAGTAAAAAATGAATGTGTGAGCAAATGGAAACAGTACGAAGCTCCGAAGCCATTTGTTGGAATAAAGGAATCACTCATCAAAAGCCCCATCAATCAATCTTAATTTGTCGCTGGGCATGTAATATTTTCATTGTTGCTCCGCTTTCTGTTGCTTTCGATCATTGCCCATGTCGGGGGAGAGGACGGCAAAATGGGAGGGAACAACACCGACTTGGCATTACCCCCTCCCCCATTATGGTTGCGAATATAAATTGAACCATCATATAAAACATAGATAGGTATATGTAAGGGGTGCCTTCCCCGGGCTCTCCATCCCTACGGGGAGACGATTGCCCATGTCAGTGCTGGGGACATGCCGTGTGTTCGAAGACTTTACCCCTAATTTTGGAACTTTTAAACTCTTATTTTGGCAATTTTTGGGTCCTAATTTAGGGTTTTCCGGGTCCAATTAGCTACCTATTTTAAGAGTTGTAGGTCCTAAAAATCGCGGTCCTAGTCATAAAAAAATGATTGAGAGACTGTGTGGTTTCACACGACTCCTAAAGCAATGTTCACTAAACTTTTTAATTCTTTTGCGGAGGGCGGGGGGGGGGAGGGATCATATAACAGGAAACTACCGAGCATTTTATTCATTATCAAACAGTTTTAAATTAAAAAATAAATCCACACACCCTTTATAACAATTATTTTTCAGTTTTCGTTCAGCACTTATAAAAATTCTGAAGATGGCATCGGCACTTCTCACATCTTTTTCGCACTCACTTAAGTAAAGCCGCCATTTATCCCTTCACTCGCATTTCGAAACATTTGCATTTTCATTTTGCCGCCCCTTTGTGTGCTTTCTGAAATGTTATTTCGAAACGGGGAGGCGTTGGCTAATGGAACGGATAGGGCATTTTCGAGGCACAAAATGACTTTATTGAACCTCTATGCTCCACTCCGTTGAAAAAAGCACCCGAATTTACAAAAATTTTAGTGAATTTAATGTTTGAAATTAATTTAAAATTCTTTAATATATTTTTTTGTTGATCCAATCGATTCCAAAGGCTCTTTTGTAATTGTCCCTTAAAGCGCATCGTTTCTCTATGCATTGAATGGATGTACTGCTTGCAATCGGTGGGCTTTTCATTGCTTATTCTCCTGCCTTGGATGGACTTCTTTAACAATATAATAACAACCGCAACAAACAAAAACGGGTTAAAGAGGATCAGCAGAAGGAATTTGTACAGTCAACATCACCGCCATCACTATATCAGAAATGGTACAACAATTATTCTAAAAGAGGCATAATCTGTTCCCTAGACCAACAACCCCTCAGGGGTCGTCCGTCGTCAGAAGTGAGCATCAACAAAGCAAACAAAAACAATTTGTCTCCACTGCAATTCATTATGAAGTGTCCTCAGACCACTAAGGTTTTCAATGGGTTTAGTTCTGTCTCTTATACACATCTAGATGTGTATAAGAGACAGATTATGAAGTGTCCTCAGACCACTAAGGTTTTCAATGGGTTTAATTCTGTCTCTTATACACATCTAGATGTGTATAAGAGACAGCCTCAGACCACTAAGGTTTTCAATGGGTTTAGTTTTTTATGTTATTTGTTCAGAATGTTTCGGCCGTTCTTTGGTCTCTCAATGGCACTGAAGTGTTTGGCATCTCTTTTACCTCTAACGATGATGGTCAAACACTGGTGGACGTGACCAACGAGTCGACGGACGATTCCTTGGAGGGCAAACAGCAATGGCACACAAAGGACGGCGCAGTCGCACTGATATTTACGGCCAAGCGTGGAAGGTGTGCTTAATTGGTGCATTTAATTGGCGCGTCATTTTGGGATAAATAAAGATTCAAAATTTAATTGAATTTTGGAATAATACATTTTATGGGGTTTACTATAATGGTTACTAGAGAGAAGATTTTTAAAAAAGACCAAAATAGGCAGACAATTTGCACTAAAAAACCTCAAAATAAGCACTAAAATCCCAAAAAGTTTTATTTTATATTAATTTACTTTAGGCTTAGGTTTGAGGTGGAAACCGGTGGCAAAATGCGGAAGAGCTGGTTTGTGCTGCGGATCAACGAAGTCAACGTGAGGGAGGACAGCGGCGAGTGGCGTTGTCGCGTGTTGGTCGTTGACGGGAACGGCGGCGTGCGGGTGGAAGCCAAAAGTCGGAAAAGCATCGGAGGAGACCAATGGGAACAGTCGGCAGAAATGCGGGTGACCGACACACTTGCTTTTTTTAAATGTTAAACACCAAAAGCTGTTTTTAGGGTCAATTAGTATTATTAATTGACTTTTTGCTCGACCCGTTTTGGGGTCCGGCACTATTTAAAGGGTGTAATCTTTTCATTGTGTGAAGGTGAGTAATGGCCGACAAATGTGGAAGAGAGAGCACCACCAGCAACGGAATTGGCGGAGAGGGAGCAGTACCGGTGGTGGCGGAGATGTATCTTCGTTATTCAGTTTCAGCTTCACCAAAACAGACACCGATTTTGTTGTGTTCGAACGAACGGCGACGCCGGACAGTGCCGCTGTTCACGGCGGTACTCGACTGCCCCAATCGCTTGATCGGGGTGGACAAAATCAATTATCTGACAAAACAAACATTTTTAGAGCATTTGAATGTCCGTATTTGTAATTTGTTTTAATTTCCTAATTAAAGTTGTTGATCTTTACACTGTCCAAGGTAAAGGCATTGCGTACAGTCGTGTGGACTCCGTGCATCAGTCCGACGAAGTGAACAATTTGGACGACATTTGGCTGATGCGATGGAACAGTGCGCTTCGGAGGAGAAGCAATCGGTCTCCAAAACCAAATTGCCAAAATGATTTCTTAATCACTCTTTTAATTATGGTATTAATGTTATGCCAACTTTTCATAAACATTCACTCGATCTGATCTGGATTGATTGATTGCACGCATAAAGGGAAATTTCGCTTCACTTGTTTATATTTGGCACCAAAATTAAAAAACAAAAATAAATAAAACACTGTTGAAAGTGAGTTTCACAGATTTGTAAGGATTTGAGTGTTCCGCTGGTTGGAAGCGAACGGTTAAAACGCCTATGGCGGGGGCAAAAGATCACCCATAAAGAAGAAGGCGAATGGGATGCCCCGGTAGCTCAGTTGGAAGAGCTGCCCACGGATTGGGTGGAGGACGTGGGTTCGAGTCCCACCCGGGGCTAACATTTTGCCTATTCTTTACTGATTATTTTCTTAACAAATTCGTTAAACATTCAAAAAATTTCTTGGCTGCGCCTATCGGCACGGCATTATGTGTTTCCGACAGTAGTTGATTTCGACAGTAAGTGATTTCGAACGTGGACTTTGACAGTGCCACTTAGGGTAGGACAGTACCGGTTAAACGGTTACGAAACCGGTTACGAAAACCGGGTATTTTGGGAAATTAACCGGTTACGAAAACCGGGTCTTCAAAATCCCGGTTAACCGAAAACCGGGTGCCCAAACCGACGGTTTAAGCACCCCTAGTTATTGGACTTTTTTGGTTAATTTAAATGAATTTTTATTCAATGCAAGTGTGGCTCAGAGGTTAAGCGCTAACTTATTCATCGTGATTGGAAGTACTTTTTATTTTTTTAATTTAATAATAATAAGTACTCCTTTTTACAAAAAAAACATCACTCACAAACCTTATAAATGGTGATTTTTTTTGTTGAAATTTTAGGCACATTTTCCTAAGTGAATTCACTAAACCTTTTTTTTTCCCCGGAGGTAGACCTCTCACATTCTTAAAAAGCTTCAAAAAATTACCGTACTTTTAAACTTTTGGTTGCAAATCTCTTAACAAATTTAGTCATTAATTCAAAAATTTTCTCGGCGGCGCCTATCGGCACCGCCGACCCCCAAACRTGTATTCCTGATCAACTTTCTTAACAAAAAAAATGCAAAAAAAAAACTCAAAAATGCATTCATAAATTAAAAATTTATTGGTTCCGAATTCTTAATCTCGACTCTCAACCAAAATTAAAGTCTCTATTCTACATTACTTAGTAAATTAATTAAATTAAAATATCTTTATTATTTTGAAGGAAAAATATTTCAACGTTTTTCAGAACTGAACAGATCCAAAAAAAGTTGGAACAGTAAAACACTGGGTCATAAACCGAAAAAACCGGTCGGTTAACCGGTCAAAAGTTCTAAACCGGTTACGAAAACCGGGTCTTTGAAAACCCGGTTAACCGAAAACCGGGGGTACCGGTTTTTAACCGGTACTTTCCTACCCTAGTGCCACTATTAAAACTCTGTAATTTTCTAAAAAATTCTAAAATTCTTATTTTTAGAGCATTTTGACCCACGTAATGATATAAAATACATAAATAAAAAATTCAAACAATTCAAAAAATCTGTAATTTTCGAGGCAAGCCTAAAAATGCATTTTTTTAGCAAAACGGATAACGTACAGGTCTAAAAAGCATTTACAAGTTGAAAATTCGAAAACAATAAAAACGGAAAATGCATAGTTCGATCATTTGTGCCCCGAGTTTTACCAAATGATAATTTCAAACAAAAAACTTGCTTACATCCTTACCAAAAATATATCCGTTTGATGATTTATATTGCTCTAACGTTTAAATCTCGCTTTTTTTTGCCTGGCGCATAAAAAGCGTGGGTTTGGCATGCCGGCTAATATCTTCAATTCAGATGCACTAAGTGAATGCCACCTGGTTAGAAAGCCACCATATGAATTGACAAAAATATTAGGCGCGCAAAAGCCATCATACTGTCTCTTATACACATCTAGATGTGTATAAGAGACAGGTATTAATGTTATGCCAACTTTTCATAAACATTCACTCGATCTGATCTGGATTGATTGATTGCACGCATAAAGGGAAATTTCGCTTCACTTTTTTTATATTTGGCACCAAAATTAAAAAACAAAAATAAATAAAACACTGTTGAAAGTGATTGTAATCACGCGTTATTTGGAATATACATAATGATGATTTGAGAATCATTTTACCAAAAAAGAAGAAAATAAATTGAATATTATATTATTAAATGATCGTCCTTCTTGAACATGTGCTCGGCGTATCGACGAGATCCTTGCAACTAGTTAGGCTTAGTATAAACAAAGTTAGCGCAAAGGGTGCGAGTTTTCCAGCAGCATTTTAAAATTAGAGAATAAGCGAGAAAGCAGTATAAACTATGAAAAAAACCTGAATAAATGATTCTTCTCATTTAGAGCTTTTGAACGGCATCTTGTTTGCTTGGTTGGTTGGGATCTAAAAAAAGTATAAACTTTCAAAAGTTGCTGGCACTGAAGTCGAGCCAAGAATTTTTTCATTAATTGAAAATGTTGTCCAAAAAATAAGCTTAAGATTGAAATTTCAAGTTTCAGTTAAAATTTTCAAATTTTGTAGCGTCGTTATTATTTATTATTTACAAAAACAGGTTGTTTGGCGAACATACTATTAATTGTTACAAAGTCCAAAAACTGTTCCATTTTTAAGATTATTACTGATCACATTGCAAAACTTACTTACTAAGACACCCAATAAAAAGGTTTTTTGCTCAACTAATTAGGCAATTAGTAATTAGTACTCATTGTCAAATGGCGCGTTGGATACGCTGATTATGCTCCTTCCTATAAAAGGCGCCTCTGATGATATGAAGTCCATCAAATCGGAAACCCCAAAACCATTAGAAACCAATCAAAATCCCTTWAAACTCCAAAAATGTCACCTCTCCGATTTCTCGCTGTTCTTCTTCTGATCACTTTGGGCGCTTTGGTCGGCATGAACGGCGCGGAGATTGGCTCAGTCAGTGGGGCCGCTGACGGCGGCGCCGCCTCTCCCCTTTTGCGCGTTCGGCGTAAGTTTAAATTGCGTTTAACGCGCTTTATTTATATATTTGTTATTTTCCAGGGGGTCATCACCACCATCATCATCATGGACACGGACATTGACGGAAATGAGAGTTGGGTGAAAAAGGCAGAAGCGAGGAAAATGTGAATTAAGAAACACGATTGATGCATTTATTAAATAAATTACGGATATGGAATAAAAAGATTATTGAAAAACTTTTATAAATTTGCTTTTGCCGAATTTGAAGAAAAATTATCTCACAAAGACTTTAACGCATTTTCCAAGTCACAATTTATGACACGCAAATGATTTGATTAGGTATTATAACAAATTGAAAACAAACTGCAAAAATGCAAATATTTAGCTTTTTTGGCAAGCAATTTCCCAAATCTACATTATATCACCACAAGTTATGATTTTCATGTTTAAATGGTGCCAATAGGCGCCGCCGAGAAAATTAAAAAAAAATTGATCTTAGCCCCTGACAAATAAATAGCAAGTGATTAATTAATAACTCTCCTTTTATGATAATTTGAGAAGAGATTTAAAACTGCCATCATTTGGTGTGCAACTTTCGAAGTTTTTCCCATAAATTAAATAATTTAAAAAAACCACGCCAAAATGGTGATCATATGAAAGGATAATTATTTAAGAGTCTCGCCCATTGAATGATTCAGATTCGAATAAAAAAGCTACCAATCGAATCTTCTTGTCGAGCTGAGTACGAATCCGCAAAAAAATCTGTTGAAAATGCCCAAGTTGTCGTTGGGGATTTTTTGTCAAGTAGAATTTTTTGCGCTCTATTTTGTGGGTGAAGGGTGGGCATCATGTGGTTCCGACAGTAGTTGATTTCGACAGTGAATTTCGACAATGCCACTGTTAAAAATTCTGTAATTTTCAAGGCAAGCCTAAAATGCATTTTTTTTTTAGCAAAACGGATACGTACAGGTCTAAAAAGCATTTACAAGTTGAAAATTCGAAATGTCTAACAAGTTCGAAACATTTATTTGGAATTCATTGTCTAAATCAACTACTGTCGGAAACACCTGATGCGATCGGCCCGCCGACCTCCCCTCACCCTCCCCCTCCCCTGTCAGGAGTTAAGCAGATTCTCAAAAAATTTTGCTTTATTGCAAATTGCTTATCAAAAATGCAATAAAAACGGAAAATGCAGAGTTCGATCATTCGGGCCCCGAGTTTTACCAAATGATAATTTCAAACAAATAACTTGCTTACATCGATCATAGCTTACCAAAAATATGCCCGTTTGATGATTTATATTGCTCTAACGTTTAAATCTCGCTTTTTTTTGGCCTGGCGCATAAAAAGCGTGGGTTTGGCATGCCGGCTAATATCTTCAATTCAGATGCACTAAGTGAATGCCACCTGGTTAGAAAGCCACCATATGAATTGACAAAAATATTAGGCGCGCAAAAGCCATCATATGATTTTGCCAAAAATATATTTTTCTTCGTTCCCTTTACCCCCCCCCCCCACTTCATTTCCTTTTATTAACATGCCCAATGGGATGCTTTGAATAAGTGCATTAAATTCTTTCCTGCTAATCTAAGTTATTATAAATTTTTATATTTCACTTAAATTTTAAATAAATCCACAAGTTCCCGTTATTCCATTCATTTGCCAATTACGTTGCTCAAAGCTGCAAATATATTAGTTTTTCTTCTTTGTTTTTGTTAGTAATTTTGTTATTATTACAGAAGAATAAAAATGTGTCACATAAAGTTGCTTTTACTTTTTATTTGCCTATCAATCAATGCACAATTTGATTCAATTATGGGCGATAACGAAAAAAGAATAAATTTATCTCTGGACCAAATTGGTGAATTTGTTCAGGCAGTCCGCCAACCTTTTTTCAAACAAATCGCCACAAACGGAAGTCCCAGCAGCGGTGGTGACGAGAACGAACATTGCCTAATAACTTTGGACCAAAAGCTCATCCATATTGGCCTTAAACATGGCGTCCTCCGTCGTCTCATCAGACAGATATATGATCGAATTTATAAAGTTAAACACATTATTAGGAACAAGTACAATGAATTATTCTGTGAACATTTGGGCGAAAAACAATGTCGAGAGAAGGAAAAGGACACAATTGCACGATTGACCGTTCGCGAGTTGTTCAACATGGCGAAAATAATAGTCAGATTCAAGATTCTAAACCGCATAAATGATTCCAATGTTTCTGAGAATGTCAAACTTTACATTTGGTGGTACCGGTTTAGGTAAAGAATGGGGACAGACATCAGAAATGTAGCGTCCAGCTCTTCCAATTTTCAATTACCTATAAGCTCATCAAAAAAGCCTCAGTCTCTTACTACAAAATATGACTCATTCAATTTAATTAATTTCACAGATATCGTGTTGATTCGGCTGTCAAATTTGAGCAGATTGGCTCGGAAAATGAAATTCGCCTTGGAATTGTGCAATATTATACCCAAATTTGCAAAGAATTTAAGGAGTTAATAAAGCAAATTGATCAAGACCATMCACATTTAAACGAAGTACTCATGATTTTAGCTAATATTCCATACATTAGGATTAAAACTAATTGGAAATCCGAAAAACTCACCAATTTTGACCCGGTGGCCGAAGTATAAAATTCAGAAAAATGAATTTCATCGGATAGACAAAGGAAAGTCAATGGGAAGTGCAAAAAATTTACGATCAATTTAATGTTTTATTTGGAAGACGGAGTGTTTAAAGAAGGCAAATTTGGCATCACCAAATATAATTTATTAGCAAATAATTGCATTCATTTTTCGAATGCATTTGTCGAGGCACTTTTAAAAAACAGCGATCAAATTAAAAAGGTGGGCAAATCATTTGGGGCCCCTCGGGGGCGTCAAGTCGGGGCGAGGCTCAAAAATTTCTGGGGGGGGGCGTCGGGGAGCAAAGCTATTTTAAATAATGATGCAATATTTCGAGAAATTTCATAAATTTTGAATCTTTCATTCTAACAGCAACGCGTTCAAATTTATGGTTTTCAGAAGCCCCCAAGTGTTCTGAAACAGCCGTTAATCAATGGCAACTCATGCCAGTTTGTGGCGAATTGCTTTATTCCACCGCTGACTTCGGACTCGGACGATTGAATGAGGGAAAATGAACGGAATACGCAACCATTTATGGGATTTGCGATCGATTACCTCTGTACAGAATTTTTTATGAATATATTTGCATATCGTATCAGTGTTTTTCGTGATGAATAAGGTCAGTTGTGGGTGGGTTATTACTAGATACCGGAAACTTGGACCCAAACAATATTTGGTCAAAAATATTGGGTTTTTTTGGCCTGACTAAACGCAAAAATTTGTATAATACCAAAAATTTTAGAATATAATAAAATGCCCAAATTTCCGACTTTTAAATTTTTTAATAAAATGTTACTCAACGCATTTTTCTGACCTACAGGCCGGGGCAATAACTGACTTTACACTTAACCGATTCAGACTTTCTAAAAAACCACTGCACAAGCTCTTGCCGAGCTGAAGTTATTCCCCGGGCAGGATTCGGTCCGTACGCCGAATTAAGACTCAAATTTTCAAAAGTTTTCTGGGGACCTCGCCGTTCTTAAAAAACATCAAAAAATTAACGTTTTTTAAAATTTTGGTTGAAAATCTCTTAACAAATTGAGTCAAAAATTCTAAAAATTTTTCGGCGGCGCCTATCGGCACCGCCGACCCCCTCCCCCCTAGAAATCGTGGACTCCCAGCCCACTCTATTATTGCTTCAATGTTTGGTTAAAAGTTGAATAAAGATTGGAGTGCCCATTAATGAGTTGTTTAATTCACATCCCTAGTGCATAACATCGATATATGGCAATGAAATTGTTTTGAAAGTTTTAAATTTTTTGAAAAAATTTGTTCGAGTTCGGCGTTCGAAATAGGTCGAAACATAGGCCAGAATCGGATTCTACGCCATCGAAAACCCCACGAAACCTGATTTAAACTAACTTTTTTAAATCAAAATTTCAGACCAACAAAAGCTTTATGTGGGAAAGCAAAACTTTCAATATTTAGTCCATTTCTAATCCATCCTTTAATTCTGTTTGTCATTCCGCTCATTCACTTTTTTGCTCATTCCGGACCCTCGCTTGCGCCGGAGATTCTGAAAATTAGAAATGAAACGAATATTTTTTTAAACGATAATAAAACCCTTTTTTTCTTACCCGTCGCCAATGTCCCAGTCGTTGAAGTAAATGTCGATTCGATTCCATGGATTCCACTCAATTGCCTCCTTCTCCCACTCGGCCCATTTTGCTTCGTCGCGCTCAATTGGACAGCGAACGAACAGCCATTTGTATTCTTTAAAGTGCCGAAACTCCACTCGCTCCCCCGTCAAATTGTTCTTCAGTTCGAATGGCGCAATGCCAAGAATATTGTAAAGGACAATAATGAAATTGACCGGATCGAACGAATTGACAAATGACTTAAAGAAAACATTAAATTAAAGCAAAAATTGCAACGAAAGATGGACCCTTTTGAGTCCTTCCATTTGTGGCGAACACTCAATGCATTGCAATACTTTCGGACGACCATCCCCGCGGGGCGTGTGTAACCATTTGGCCAAAGCATTGGCTGAAGAAGCGCCGGCCCTGTCATTGGCCGGGAATTTGGGGAAAAAACCGAAGGTCATAATCCATCGGAGTTTTGGGCAATTGCGGAGAACAGTCGGAGAGAAACGGCGCAAACGGTCAAAAGTGGAGGAAGACAAGTAAACTCCACGAATGTTCTCATTGATCAGAGGCCAAATTCGGTGCAAAATGATTTCCCAACTGCGGTTTTGGTCGTTGAATGTTCTGATGGAAAGATGAATCCCTTTGAAGTCGAAAAGTCGGCGAATGTTTTGGATAAATTCGATGACATTTCGGCCGATGTAACTAAAAGTATGTAAAATTTAACAAAAACATTTGAGAGAAAGGGTTTTTTGGGGTTTTCAGAACAATTTAAGACCTTATTTGAAGGCGCTCAAAGCCGATCACATTGTCAGGAAGTGATTTTCGCGGAATTGACAGCCGACGCTCGATTTTACAGAACTTGTCAACAAGTTTGACAATTTTAGCGCTCTTTCCTTTCTTTGCGCGACGAATGTCCAAAAACCCCAACGACCATTCCTTCAAATTGAAATGCGCGTCCACCAAACGGTCAAATCGATCGCTGAGAAGCGCCACTTTCAGTCCGAGCACAAAATGGCCACAGAATTCGAACACAAACGAAACTGAAATCGATTAAAAGCTTTGGTTGATATTTTTGAGAATTTCTTGGGGGTAGAGGTTGGCGGTGCCGATAGACGCCGCCGAGAAAATTTGAATTTTTGTCTCACTAAACATTTCACCAAGAAAAATTTCCGGAAACGGGAATTTCAAAAAGTACGGGACGGGAATCCCGTCTTTTTCCCGTTCCCGTAAAAAATTCCGCCCGGCAAAGAAGGGCCGGGAACTTCCGCGTTTGCCCTTATCTCTTACCCTTACAGTCGTAAAATTTAAAATTTGTACAATAAAGACCGGCAGAAAGCGGTCACATTCCGAATTAAAAAAAGATGTGCGGACTCCGATTAAAGGTCCGGGTATGATTAAAATTCGGTGATACTTTCGGGGTTTTTGCCCATTTTTTAAATTTTCGCTGGCGAAGAATGGTTCCTTAAAAATAAAAGTTAAACTCACATTTCTTTCAATTGTTTCTGCGCTTCTTTCGGATTGTCCGACATTTATTGATTGTTATTGTAAATCCAAAAACGACTAAATGAAGCTAAAATGAACCTTAACAAAAAAATATTTGTGCGAATGATTGTGACAAAATCGTCAAGCAAAGCGCTGCGGCCTCGCACGCGTGAGAAATAGTGCAGTCGAAAAAATTGGGAAAAGAAAGAGAAATTGACGGAATTTGCCCATCCCTAATCGGAACGGCTATCAATTCGTTCCCTCGTTTTTTAGATGGCTCTCTATAAAAATGACAAAATACTTCAAAACTCTTACCCTTACAGTCGTAAAATTTAAAATTTGTACAATAAAGACCGGCAGAAAGCGGTCACATTCCGAATTTAAAAAAAGATGTACGGACTCCGATTAAAGGTCCGGGAAGTTGTTGCATATCTGTTAGCTCTCCCGTTCGTCCTTACATGCATTTTATATCTTTTAAACGACTTTAAAAAAATAATAAAACAAACAAAACAAAAAAAAAATTTTCGAAAATTTTTTGAATTCGGGTCCGACATACTAATTACGGTTACCGGTTTTTTGCCGTCCGTGGCCCAAAACGACCGGTAACGGTAAATCGGTAAATTTACCAGTTTTTACCGTTACCGGTTTTTACCGACAAAAAAATGCCGGTAAATCTCGGTAAACCGGTAAATTTTTGAAAACTGAAATTAAAGCCTTTTCTCCTTAAACAAACTCATAACAAATCTTTCTCAATACTTGTACAAATTTGTCTATGCAACCATTTCTTGATTTTTCTTCTGCACATTCCGATGACAATTTTAGGGGTGCATTTTTTCGTTTTTCTTAATCAATTTTTTCCAAGAAGTTGGATTCCGGCACTTCCACGGGTTTAACTTCTTTGGCTAAAATAAATTGTAAATATTCGAAGAAAAACATTTGGTGTCGTAACGACAATTTAGCCGCCAATTTTTAACAAATTCCCTCAAAAAAATCAAAAATTTTTGTGCCTTAAAAGCTTGGCTACCCCCCCCCCAAAATTTTTTATGACTACGCCCGCCGATGGTTTAAATAAAATTTGCGCACCCATCCCAGCGGCGCCGGCGGCCTTTGCGTTTCGGGCGTCAAAACGGAACATTGTCGCAAACACATCGGAAGACGCCATCAGAATCTGTGTATGCGCTGGCAGAAGCTAAATAAATATTCAAAAATAATAAATTAACGTCTTAATCCCCCCCCCCCGGGGCTATTCCCTTCAATTTTACTCCTTTTTCGAC
>MEIZ01000254.1:54659-71508 GCA_001723225.1 Globodera ellingtonae | reverse complement strand
TTTGGGGGTGTTTTTTTGGGTATTATTGCATTTTTCTTACAGAATTTTTCCAAAAGAATATTTTCTCCACACCGTTTAATTTTATTTATTCTAAACAAAATATTATTTGAACTGTTGCAGGCTCTAAATACGTAAGTACTAATTTTAGGTGTGAAATATGTGCGGACGCAACAAATAACAATTTTCTGAACTCACTTCTTGTTCGTCACCTTCCCCCACCAAAAAGTGCACGTCCGCACCATCGCCGGTGCCCAACAAACGTTTCATGCGACCACCCAAACTGTCCGATTTCGACATGCTAAAATTAGAACTATGGACGCGCTGGTAATCTCTGAGCCTAAAACAATAAAATATGCTTATTTTGGCAATTTTTGAGCAAGTTTTACTACAAAATATGTTACCAAAAATCTAATTGTTGCCCAAAAGGACCAAAAATTAATCAAAAACGAAAGGACAATAGCACATTTTTGGGGGGTAAACCCAACTCATCCATACCCAACTCATCTATACCCAACTCATCCATACCCATCTCATCCATATCCAACTCATCCATTGAGCATAACTCGCTTCAAACTTAACCGATTTAGAAAGTCTTAACGCCATTCGATAGATCTCGAAGAGATGAAGCTAACATTAAGTTAAAGCTTTGCGATTGGACAAGTTTCAAAAAAGTTATGGCCAAAAAACTTGATAAAATTTAAAAATTTCGATTTTCGGGCGGTTTTTTGGCCATAACTTTTTTGAAACTTGTCCAATCGCAAAGCTTTAACTTAATGTTAGCTTCATCTCTTCGAGATCTATCGAATGGCGTTAAGACTTTCTAAATCGGTTAAGGTTGAAGCAAGTTATGCTCTATGGATGAGTTGGATATGGATGAGATGGGTATGGATGAGTTGGGTATGGATGAGTTGGGTATGGATGAGTTGGGTATGGATGAGTTGGGTGGGACCCCATTTTTGGGCCCTCGATGAGGTGCCGTGGTTAAATATTGTTAAACTTACTTTTGTGATGAAATCCGCAAACGGGAATTCAAACCGCCCATCCGAAAGTAAAGAAATTTGTTTTTTTTGTCCTGGAATAGGGAAAATCAATGCACCGAATTACTTCGAAACCTAAAGCTTTCAATTACATGAAATTAAATTTTAGATTACTGTCAACATTTTTCACAGATTTTTTACGTCCTATTTTAATAACTTTATTATAAAATCCTTGTCAATATGAAATTTTTTTAAAGAAAAACCAAAACTGGACCACTAAAATGTATTTCAATGGTCGCAACTATAAAATTCCGATGGTTTTAACGGGATTCCCAAATGGGAAAGAATTACAAAACCGATCGCCCCAAATAACGGGATCGGGCGCTTAGCCCGCGGGAGCCCCGTCCCCGCCGGTCTCTAGTTGTGTTGCACCATATCCGACATTTTTTTCTTTCAATCCTGGAATAGGGAAAACCCAATGTTCCAATTCAGGCTAGGGGTTTGATATTGTTCCAAACGATAATCTGATCTGAAAAATCTAAAATATGTTTGTACCATTTTTAAATTGCTTTTTGTGGGGTCCATTAACAATATATTGTTTAAAAATCTTTTGGGTTGTTTCCGGGGGCTATCTGAAATAGATGATCAAAATAAAAGTCTTTTGGACGATTCCGAACACCAAAAATTGTCGTGGAGGGGTCAAAATTGGACGGTGCTATGTAATCTCGACAGTGACTGATTTCGACAGTGACTGAATTCGACAGTGGATTTCGACAGTGAACAATTTCGACAATGGCTGATTTCGACAGTGAACTATTTCACCTACTTTTGATCTTTTTCAGACTTTTTCGACAGTGACAGATTTCGACACTGGACGATTTCGACAGTTAACGATTTCACCACTCATTTCGAACGCACATGTATTTTCTCGTTTCATGTTCCCGGCAGCAGGTGTCGCCTAAAAGTCGATGGCCCTGTGTTCCCACAAGGAGCTCAGTAAAAAAATACCGGGCGCGGAAACGGGAGTTCGAAATTACCGGGGGCGAGAATCCCGTATTTCCCACGGGAGTCGAGTCCCGCCTCCGCCTGGCTCTTGTTCCCATACTTCGTCTTCTTCTATCATTTTCTTGCACTATGAACTCATCGAGAAAATTTGAATCCTATCAAAGATGATTAAGCAACAATTCTGAGATGAGTTACAGCTGTTTGAAATAGTGAAAAAAGTTAGCGACTATCTTTGCTGTTCAGGATCGCGACTCGCTCTTCATGCGCTTACACTTTCACTTTTAAATATTATCCATTTTAAAAGRAMCTATAGCCTAGCAATTTCTTAGCTAAGTGTTGTATCTTTTTTTAAATTTAGAAGTACTGTCGAAATCCACTTTGTTGAAGGGAGCTGAAAAAGGTTAATGAGGTGGTGAAATCGTTAACTGTCGAAATCGTCCAGTGTCGAAATCTGTCACTGTCGAAAAAGTCTGAAAAAGATCAAAAGTAGGTGAAATAGTTCACTGTCGAAATCAGCCATTGTCGAAATTGTTCACTGTCGAAATCCACTGTCGAATTCAGTCACTGTCGAAATCAGTCACTGTCGAATTTTCCTGGCACCAATTGGACAACGTCAGAAAGGTCAACAGCAAGTCAATAAAACAATTTTGGGAGTCGAGGAGAGGGAATGTGACAGGGGATGAGCGCCTATGTACATACATATTCTTTCTGCCGCTTTGTTTTGGCGAGTTATGCACAAAAACATATTTTTAGTCGGAAATTCGTCTTTTTAACTCAATTATCCGGACCAAAGCACCAATTTTGGTATTTTTGCACCTAAAATGGGGTGTAAACTTATTTCAGGAAAAAATACCTTTGGCCCCTATTTTGCCACTATTTGGGCATTTTTTTGAAAATTTTTAAAACCCCGAGACTAATGGACGAAAGTTGGGTTGCCGGGACCGGGACTTTTGGGGAAAACCGGGACCGGGACTTTTCATGGGAGAAATTTTTCTTTTATCAAAATACTACGTAGTAAATTTTAATTTTCTGGCAACAAATTTTTGATCTTCATCTTTGACATCATTGCCAACTCGGGTTTCTGTTTTAAGTGCCCCCCAACCTTTTTCGAGAAAATCTTTTAAATTTTTCTGGGAAGGAGAGCCCGACGGTGCCGACAGGCGTCGCCGGAGAAATTTTTACAAAAATTGAATTCAGAATAATTTTTTCGAAAATTTTTTGTGCCATTTTGTCGACTTTTAGAAGTCAGTGACGAAATTATCAGTGAGAAACGAACAGTGACCACCAACTCATCGGCCACCCCGCCATCGACCTTTTTTTGATATTTTTTGTTTTGTTTTGCTTTATTGTAATTAAAAAAGAAATTTTCGATTTTAGACTCATTGAAATTATTTGCACTTTGAACCAAATTATATAAATGTCGGACAATCCGAGCAAAGCGAAGAAACTGTTGAAAGAAATGTGAGTTTTTTAATAAAAAAAACATCTTAGACCAATTCAACGGCTAAAGAAGGTTGGAATTAAAAGGAAACTCCAAAACTAATGCCATAAACCCAGGGTTTAGGCCTAAACCAGGGTGGCTTAGGCCTAAGCCTAACGAACCCCTAATCCGGGGATGTCTGATTTCTGTTTCTGAAACATTCTTTAACAAAATCGGTGTCGTTCGTAAAATTACTGATTTATGCGTTTTAATTTGTTTTTCTAACTTGTTATTTGTTTACAAATGCTTCATAATCTGATAAAAATTTTGCTAATGAAAATTCTAGAAGCATTTTTTGTTGGTGGAACTTAGTCAGCTTTTTTTGTACTGAGACGCAAATGCCCCCTACTCTCGGTGTCGCGATAGGCGCCGCCGAGAAAATTTTGGCGTTTTGTTTGTTAAGAGATTTGGTTTACTATTTGTACAAATATTCCAAATATTTGTATTTGGTCCGGTCTCTAGATTTGTTAAGAGATTTTCAACCAAAATTTAAAAACATATTTTCTCATCACTAACAATTTCAGTTTCGTTTGTGATGACGTTTTGTCCGAAGTCTTCGAATTCTGTGGCCATTTTGTGCTCGGACTGAAAGTTGCGCCCCTCAGCGATCGATTTGACTTTTTGGTGGACGCGCATTTCAAATCGAAGGAATGGTCGTTGGGTCAATTGGAAATTCGTCGCGGAAAGAAAGGAAAGGGCGCTCAAATTGTCAAACGCTTGGGCAAGAGGAAGAAAGTCGAGCGGTTGCTGCCAATTCCGCAAGAATCGCTTCCTGACGATATTATCGGSTTRGAYMGCCTTGAAATAAGGTCTTTAAATTGTTCTGAAAGGCTTAAACAATATTTAGAGTTTTAGTTACATCGARCYAAGTGTRATCGAATTTCTCCAAAGCATTCACCGACTTTTCGACTCCAATGAACTCCATCTTTCCATTGCAACACTCATCGACCAAAAGCGCAGRTGGGAAATCATTTGGCACCAAATTTTGCCGTTGATCAACGACAACATTTGTGGCATTTCTTTGTATTCCTCCGAACTCTACCGTTTGCGCCAATTCTCTCCGGCCATTCTCGCCGCTTGCCCAAAACTCCGAATGATCCAATACTATGGTCCTTTTCCCGAGTTTCCGGCCGATGACAGTGCCGGCGCTTCTTCTAAACAAGCACTGGCCAAATGGTTGCACACGCCCCGCGGGGATGGACTTCCGAAAGTGTTGCGATGCGAATTTTATTCGACAGGAATGGAAGAACTGAAAATAGTGATTTTTTTGTTTACTGATTTTCCGGTTTAAATTATTCCATTTTAGGTATTTGCCCATTCAATTGTCCCTGTCAATTTCATCATTGTTTTGAAGGAGCTTATCGGCATTGTGCCATTTGAATTGAAGAACAATTTGACTGGGGAGCGATTGGAGTTTCGGCACTTTAAAAAATACAATTGGCTGTTGGTTCGTTGTCCAATTGAGCGCGACGAAGGCAAATGGGCCGACTGGGAAAAGGAGGCATTTGAGTGGAATTGGCGTCGAGAGTGGAATCATATCGGCATTAGCTTCCAAGACAGGGACATCGATGGGTAAAGGCGAATGGACATTTTTCTCCCACAAATGGTTTTTTCTCAAATTTTCCCTTTAAGTACCCATAAATTTTTGAAAACTCCTTTTTTGCGCACCAACGGGGGCATATTTCTGCCATTTTTATTTCTTACGCATTTCAATATTTCAGAATGATTGACGCAAGTGAAGGTCCGAGTGAGCCCAAAAAGAGAAAACAATGAGGACGAACAAATTTTGATGGAATTTCAAACAGAAAATTGATTAGTCTTATGCACCAATTAAAAAAATGTTTGCGCGTTTTTTGAAGGGCTAAACGACATTACTTTAAAACAAAACAATAGGAGGAATATAGCGTAGAGTTGAACTATAGTTAAGTTAAAGCTGCGATTGGACAAATCTTAAAAGATGCCGACAAATTTTTTCAAAATTTACACCAATTAAAAACACAAAATTACAACGAAAGCGCAAGTAATGATCGAATTCATGCTTTTTGAAATGCCAAAATATGCTCGAAGTTCAAAGGTGTCTGGGGTTTTCGACACTGGAATTCGACACTAATGGTTTTCGACACTGGAATTCGACACTAATGGTTTTCGACACTGGTGGATTTCGACAAGAGTTGATTTCGACACTGGAACAAAAAATTTTAAAAATTTCCAAGGTTTTTACGAATATTATAATGTGAATTAAGCAGAAAAATAAAAGGTCAAAAGTAGGGTTGGACGGGACCGGGACTTTTGGGAAAAACCGGGACCGGGACTTGCCGGGACCAGAAAAACCGGGACCGGGACCGGGACCAAGATTTTCAACCGGGACCGGTACCGGGACCGGGACTAACCGGGACTTTTCAAGGGAAAATTTTTTTTGTAATGTTCAATGGTAAAACAAAAATTTTTTTGGTTATTCAAAAATATCTTCCTCATTGTCTTTAACTTCAATTTTATCATATCATTTTTTTGAGATTCTGCTTTACTTGTAGGGGGAGGTGGGGGTCGGCGGTGCCGATAGGCGCCGCCGAGAAAAAATTTTGAAATTTTGACTAAATTTTGTTAAAAGAAATTTCATCAAAATTTTAGCAAAATTATGAATTTTGCTTCGGAATTTCGGGGAAAAACTGGTTTACGTAAGAGTGGAGGATGTCCGGCGGCGCCGACAGGCGCCGCCGGAGAAATTTTTACAAAAATTGACAATCTTTGTTAAGGAAATTGAAGCAAAAATTCAGAAAGACTTGATGAATTTATTTCAAAAATTCTTGTTTTGCTCGCATTTTAATTTAAAAATATTTAAAAACTATTAAAATTTGGTGGAAGATTATGTGAGTATAGGAAAATGATTGGGAGGAAGTGTATGTGAGTAGAGGAAAAACGATGAAAAAGTTTGCGGTCAAGCGGGTTTGAACCCAACACTCATCATAAGAATAATCGCGATGACAAACCACTTGACCATCWATTTACTTGGGYGGTTRCTTGTATGAAAGATTGAAATTGTCACTCGATGATCCCATCATTAGGGGTGTAAATTTAGTCCCGGTTGGTCCCGGTCCCGGCGGGACCAAAAAACCGGGACCGGGACTTTCAGATTTTAAAAAGTCCCGTCCCGACCGGGACCGGGACCTGAAAAAACCGGGAAATCCCGTCCCGGTCCCGGTACCGGTCCCGGTCCCGTCCAACCCTAGTCAAAAGCAATAAAATTAGAGATCGGCGGAGCGAGACTCCCGCGTGATTTTCCATTTAGTTCAAATATTGAAAACAAAAATATGAAGGGGAGCGCGTCATTCCTGGATCTGGCGACGGTTTGGATCAGGCTTTTCTGGACCAAAACATCCAGATCCAGAAAAGATCCAAGACGGGCTCTAAATAAAATTCATTTGCTACTGAATTTTGGATATACACAATGTCAAATTGCACGTTCCTTTGCTAAAATTTCAAAATTTTTAACACTCGGTTTTCAAAATGGTGAGCCGCTCGTCTATCTTCGTGCGTGTGACTCTCATCTGCATTTATGATTGATTTCTGCTTAATTCACATTATAATATTCGTAAAAACCTTGGAAATTTTTAAAATTTTGGTCTAGTGTCGAAATCAACTCTTGTCGAAATTCATCAGTGTCGAAATCATAGGAAAACAGTGAAAAAAAGCAAAATAGCAAAATAGTTCAGTGTCGCAATCAGTGTCGAAATCATATGGCACCAAGTTCAAACCCCCAAAAGCTTTTATTTCCAAAAACCCCCGAAATATGCTAAAATATGTAATATAAACGAAAGGGAAGTAGGAAAGTGTTCCGTTTTCCGGTTTTTCCGTCGTTTTTTGGACTTTTCCGTTAAAAAAATCTTTTCGTTTTTCCATTTTGCGTTCTAACCCAACACAGAACATCAGACTTGCCGAAAAGAGACCCACTAGACCCTTTTTTACGGATCGGAGTTCCGACTAAATATTGGTAAACTATTTAATCTAACAGATTATTTTTCATTAAGACTATTGCATTTTACTTCCCTCCGAATAATGCCAAAATATATGAATTCATGACTAGAGCCGAGATTTATATTGACTAAAAATCCCCAAAATTTTGTCCAAAAACCCCAAAAAGTGCCAAAATATTGACTAAAAAATTTGCAAAAACTGACCTATGAGTCAAATTTTGCTTGCAAAAATGCTTTTTGCATGTTAGAAACATTTTCGAAATCGAACAGCGGTATAACTGAACAAAAAAGTAAAATACAAAATAATTGTACAGTATGTAACAAAAATATAGGGTCGACCGTTTTTATAGTGGTTTGAATACTCAGGCTAAACCGACCGAGCTGAAATTTTAAATCCCAAAAATGCACTGAAAACGGGGTAAATTTACGGGGAAAGTCCCCGAGGGCATGAAAATGTTTTGTGGGGGAAACGAGTACGCCGGCCAGATAGCCAACAAAATATCTACAAAACCCAACAAACCGCTAAGCTCTGCGCCCCTTCTCCGAGGTGGCGCGTCTGGTTGAATTTCGTATGTTGAAAAAATGCCCATTTCCTTCAGTAAACCGCGTGAAAATGGGGCTTTTTTCAACATACGAAATTCCACAGGAGGCGCCTCCTCGGAGAAGGGGCGCAGAGCTTAGCGGTTTGTTGGGTTTTGTAGAGAATTTTGTTGGCTATCTGGCCGGCATACTCGTTTCCCCACAAAACATTTTCATGCCCTCAGGGATTTTTCCCGTAAATTTACCCCCATTTTCGCACAAGATGAGCCTTAGGTTGAGTTGCTCAAATCCGCGAACATCCGCCGCTTTGTTCCCTCGCACAGTTGCTTTGGCTTCCCAGGACTGTTACGCTTCCCGTAATTCTCAGGATCCGTTAAAAGAATGGGTTGTCTTCGATTACAACATTTATGAAGTCAGGATTTTGAGAAAATTTGGGGTAACATTCTTTGAACGATTCAACCTTCGTTTAATATCTCTTTTGGTGGGTCCATCTCGGTTTAACGCAACGATCTGACCCTGTTCGTGCTTTGTTAAGTCGTTAGCACCTGGCAAAATGCCTATAAAAAAAGTTCTAGTCTTTACAAAATCTGACCCAATATTTTCGTTACACACTGTAATAAAGACTATAAAAAAATTACCTAATGGCATTTTGAACTCTGTACTAGAGACCGGCAAAATCAAATTTGCTGATCCTGTTGCAGGATTGGAATTCAAAATTTTTTGCAGGACCGGATCCTGCAATATAATCCTGCAAATCCTGCATTTAGAATTTGCAGGATCCTGCGCAGGATTGCAGGATTGAGTCAAAATTTTTCAAAGAATCACTATTGGCCTCAAAATTAGGGTTGCTCCCCGGCCCCTCGGGGGCGGGAAAGCCGGGGGTCGGGGTTGGCCATGTCGGGAATCGGGGACGTCCAAATATTAAGGGGAGAAGTGAAGAAAATTTTATTAATAAAAAATTTTCATTAAAATTCTGCAATGTCCTTCAGTAGAAGCATAAAAATAATTTTAAAATCCATTATCATCCTCAAAGACGATTTTTTTGAAAAAAAAAAATTATTTGTGGATTTGTCGTCATGTTCGACTTGGTCTAACAACTGTGAATCACAATAGAAAATCACCAAAAACTTTTAAATGGCGAAATTCTTCGATGGTATGTTTTGGAGCTTTTTAGGAATGGGAGGGAGTCGGCGGTGCCGATAGGCGCCGCCAAGAAAATTTTTTGAAGATTTTAACAATGTTTGTTTTCAAAAATTGCTTCAAAATAACAAAAAATTGTCCTCTTCCCATATGCTAGATTCAGATAATAACACAACATGCGCGTATCTGAATAAAAATTCTATTTTAATTGTTAAATTTAATATAGACAATTATTTGTTATTTACTAAATTATATTTGTTATTAATTAAAATTCCACTACTTTTGAGGCCCAATCTGATCAATATTGTTGAGCACATTGATTGCCGTTCTGTTCAAAGCCGACGGGTCTTCCGTATCAACATCTTCTGTAATTGCATCTAATACATTTGTGCAGTAATTGTTGGCCATGATTTCGCCTTAAAACATGTTGGGTTTTATTATTCAAGTGCGCAAAATTCCTTGTGGGCTGTTCAGTATGGGTTAGCTTTAATCCCACATGCCTGTTAAGTTGGCTAAACTACCTAATTTATGTGGAAGCCAATGTGCGATTTTTGTTGTAATGCCATGTACAATCACCGTCCTAAAATATATTGAAAACAAAAACAGTTGTTAATAATTCCGAAAGTGGCGGGCTACAGATTCAGTCAAGAAATACCACCAAATGAAAACTATGAAAGCTACCAAGACCAGAAATTTATGGTTGGTAAAAAACTAATTGCTTAATTTGAAATAACTTTTTATTTCACCATTCTGTTAGCTTGTCAAATACGATCATTGGAATGCTGTTCAACAAATCGGTTTTATTTGGCCAGCAAACAATACCTGCAGAAAAAAGTTGCTCCAAATATTTTAAATCAAAACAATAAGTTTGACAATAAATCAAATGCATGCTTTTTGAAAATTTTGGGCCAACTCGATTTATTGAAATTTTTGCAAAATTGTTTGAATTTTGGTACGGAGTTCGAGGCGGCGCCTATCAGTTACCGCCGACAAATGTCAAATTTGGTGAATTCTGAGCAACAAACGGCAAGAATTTTGGTGGATTTTACCCGAAAATTTGAAAATCCTCTGAGACAGATTGCCCAATTTTCAAAAAATTTTCCCCAAAAACTCAAAATAAATTGTGTAAAGCGTAAGTGTTACCTATATTTTGTTTTATAAATATTTGAAAAATAAAAAATAGAGTTAATAAATTCACAAAAAGCTATTACAAAACCAATTGTTTGTATTTAGGAGGGTATTTGAAGAACAAATGGATGCGCGGCGGCAGAGGGCGCAAAAGTTGAACTCGCGCATTGATCGATCGTCAACCCCGCCGCCACTGATCATCGGTTTCTAATGCTCAAAGGCCGTCATAGCGATGAGACAAAATGTGGAGGCGAGTGCAGCCGAAGTCGGTGCGATGACACGAAAAACGAGTGGAATGAGGAGAAATTTTTTTTTGGGTACAAAATAAATTTTTTAAGCCCAAATAAATGAAAAATCACGCGGGATCGATCCCTGAACATCTTGAAACCGGGATATTTAACTCATTATTTATTCTTTGTATAACGTTGCCAATTCATTGAGTTGTTTAAACAAAACAAAAAAAAATCTTAGCTAATTCAATGCGCTTTATTTTAGATAACTTTAGACAGATGATGGCAGTCGTCATCCCATAGCTTTTTAAAAAACAGGACGCCAAAAACCAGGGGATAATACGAGGTGACACTCGGGACGGGAGTCTTTTTTTTAAAATTTATTATTGCATTTCAAATAAAATCAGCGGAAATTATCATATTATAATGAAAAAATAATATTTCTCTACATTTTATTTTTAGGGAACAATCTTTATGCATTTGATAGGTTAAAATATTTTAATCTTTGAAAGCATTTAAAAATAAATTGTAAAAAATTTTGGAGCTGATCAAAAATTTGATCTTCAGGGGCGTATAAAATCCTATTTTTCTATTCCGATCCCGGATTTTACCGTCCCGGCCAATCCCGGTCGACAGGATCGTCATACGAAAATGGTGCCAAAACCGCAAAAGCAATTCGCAACATTTACCGGATTCTGGTCACTGGATAAAGGGCATTTTTAATTAGGTATTTATTCTTGGGGCATAATTATAATAAAAATAGCAAAAATAAATATTCTTTTTAAAATAATATGATTTAAAAATATATCCAAAACTAATTTGTAAGGGCGCCATTACAAATCCCAACAATTACGTCACCACTATCATTGATCAGCGGTGCTGAATTATGCGATGAACGGCCGTTTTGTGGACTGATGAATCAATTTTGTTCCACATTCGCTAATCGAAAAAAGACATTAAAAGTATTTATTGTAAAATTATTCAATTCTACAAATTTGGTCCTAATGCGCCGCTGATCACGAAATATAACCTTATATTATCTTATCTATGTGTATCTATTCTTTTCTATATGCTTTTATAATTCAAAATTCGAACGAATGTCGTTCCGACCATCGTAATGGTTACCCAACATTTGCGCCCCGGACATTACCGCCCGATTATCGGTATAATTTCAACTAAATTTTCCAAATTCTTCATATTTTTGAGATCAAAATCAAGATGCTACTGTAGTAGTAGTATGCAATATTATCAAATAGACCAAATGTCTAACCTTTAATTTAAATTTTAACCAAATGTCCGATTTTGGCTGGGGTCGGTCCAAAAAGGGAGTAAAAAGCTTCACATTTTGGGCGCAAATGTCCGAGGCGAAATGTCATACGGCCGTATTAATATTCTAAATAGTTTAATTCTTCGAAAAAAAGTCGTGGCATTTTTTGAAACAAATTTAGAATGGACTTGTTTTTTTATTTTAATCTGATTAATTTTCTGCTGTTGCATATCTGTAGTGGTGGAACATATTCTTGTCATAACACCCTTTCGTATTATGGAACGGATTTCGACCCACGCTGGACGGATTTTTGTTGGCAAACCACTGGATGTGTCGAGTCCACCTGCTCTTATCGTATATTTTCAACTGTTTTATATAGAGCAAAACCGTCTTTGTATGTAATTATTCCAAATTATAGAAAATGAGCAAAAAACTTGGACAAAAGTGTCCAAAGGATGTACCCTTGACGTGGCCAGCGTCTGTTCTCGGCTAAAAGAGCGCTGTTTGACCGACGGCGGTAAACCAGCAGCCGATTGTTCTTCTTGTACTGGTGTCGAATGCAACACCAAAATTTCACCAGGTGCCATTTCTGAATCGGTCCGCCCCGCCCCGTTTCTCAAACCGAAATTTTTGAAATCGGTCGGAAGACGAACACCAAAATAGGGGGGGGGGGCTGTTTTTAATTCATTTTATAAATAATAATAATTCTTTTAAGAGGTTGTGTGGTGCTGGAATGGGACAGTGGACGATAATAAACAAACGTTCACTGAGCTTAAGTGCGACATTTTTTGATTGAAAATAAATATGGTCTTTTTGAAAGTCAACATTTTGATTTAGGCTTAGGGAACGGACTTTTTGAGATTGATTTTGCTTGAAAGTTTTGTTTAGATGCGAAGATGCAAGTTGTTTTTCGTTGCTTTGTGTTGGGGCAGAAAATTCGTTGCTATTCCAAAGCAAAGGTTGTCTTACACTGTCAAAACTTTGGGAGATGGAAATGCCCTTCTCCGAATTTGGGCAAACTGCTTGCAAAGCGCTGAATGGAACAATATCGCGTAAATTGTGCGACGGCAATTGGTGCAACGCAGAGCAAGGCCAGACGGAGCCGGGGCACACGGAGCCGGGCCACACGGAACCGGGCCACACGGAGCCGGGCCACACGGAGCCGGGCCACACGGAGCCGGGCCACACGGAGCCGGGCCACACGGAGCCGGGCCACACGGAGCCGGGCTACACGGAACCGGGCCGCACGGAGCCGAACCAGCACGGAGTTCGTAATGGAGTCTTCTTTGCTGTCCCGTCGCCGACATTTGCCACCATAGGTATGACTTGCCTAAGCCTACTAATGATCTGATATTTACTTAATTGCCACCTTTTCTCATTATTAGTTGTGCTTCTTCTGCTGATGTTTGGTTGAGAAAGAAGTGGTCGGGGCAGGCTCACTTCAAATATGATTTTTATGAATTATAAAATTCTTATAATAAAAAAAGACAGCTTTACAACGTATTTACTTTTTTAGTGCTAATTTGTCATTAAAGAGAGTTGCGCATTAAACAATTTATTTTCGTATAAGAATAACCTCCAAATGTCACGCCAAAGACTAAATTTATGGGACCAAAATTAGAAAAGTACAAATTTTAATCCGGTGCGAATATTACAGTAAAACCAGGCCTGTGCACGGTTACCCGTAACCGCGGTTATCTGCGGTTAACGGTTATGGAATTTTAAAAGGTCGCGGTTACGGTCGGTTACGGTTATGACCACTAAATTAGTTTTTTTAAATCGATTTTTCGAAATCTGGAAAACTTTATTGATTTTTAAATAAGGCGGTCAACCGCGGATAACCGCGGGCGGTTAACGGTTATGAGATTTTTAGGACGGGCGGTTACGGGCGTTAACGGTTACGAGTGTTTGAGACGGGCGGTTACGGTTACGAAAATTGGTAGCCGTGCACAGGCCTGAGTAAAACTACAATAAGACACCAAGAACTGAAAATATTTTTCAAATAAAATGAGTGCGCTCACATCCCCCGGTTCTGAAGCTGGATAGGGCATTCATTTTATATAAATAATTCTGGTAAGAGGTTGTGTGGTGCTGGAATAGGACAGTGGACGATGATAAACAAGCGTTCACTGACAAATGAGCTTAAGTGCGACATTTTTTGATTGGAAATAAATATGGTCCTTTTGAAAATCTAACATTTTAATTTAGATCTGGCTAGGGACCGACTTTTCGACCTTCGGACCGGTAGCCGAGCTGTGAGAAATAAGTGCCCCCCTAACTGGTAGGGCTGTTAAAACGCCGTAGGGCATGGTCCAGCTTAATTTGTAAGAAGAGAAAAACGAAAATTTATTTTTATAAAAGCCGGCACAATTGGCGGCACGGCACAACACCGCCGGGGCCCCCGCGCGATTAAATGAAAAAAGAAAAGCAAGAATTTTCAAATTCAGTCCATTGAATATTTCCCGTCCAAATTCCGTCCTTTCACTTTTTGGGCTCCCTCGGACCTTCACTTGCGTCAAGGAGCCTGCAAATTAGATGTCTACAAAAGTTCGTAGGAATGGGAATAGCCAAAATTTAAAAAAACATAATTAGTGGAGAGGAAATGCCTATTCCATTTCGCCCTCACCCGTCGCCGTTGTCCCTGTCATTGAAGTTAACGTAAATGCTATTCCACTGACGATGCGGTTACCCGACATTTGCACCCAGACATTTGCGGCTCAGACATTTGCACATTTGCGTCCACAGCCAAAATCAGACATTTGCGGCTGGACACTTGCGGTCAGACATTTGCACCCCAGACATTTGCGGCTAAAATGTGAAGAGATTTTATATCCCTTTCAGACATTTGCGGCCACAGCCAAAATCAGACATTTGCGGCTCAACATTTCGCCAATTTTCCAATATTTTTAAAAGCCCTATGAAATTCATCTGAGATTGGTCGCAGAGCCTAGCGCGGTCTTTTGGGTTTAGGGAATTTGTGGGCTATCCATGCCACATTTTACAATAATTGTTTTTTGCAGAAAATGTGTCCAAGCCTCAGGGATTTTCCCGCATTTATGCCTTTCCGAATCTTCATGAAGAGGGTGTCTGATCGATAGTCTTTTCATTTGGTGGTTTTGATTGGTAAAGAAAAAAGTTATGCTATTTCAAAGATGGTCACCTTAAAAGGAGAGGGTGGATATTTTGCGCATTATCTTAATTGTGTTTGAAAATAAATAAATTTTAATATTTAATTTACCTTTAGGGCAGGGTGAAATTGCATAATTCACATTTTTTTCTATATGCATTTATTTGAAATGAACAATGCCAAAAAAATGCCATTTTTGTGCGGCGCAGACTTTTGCTTGGTCCACCAATTCGGCGGTTTTTGTGCCATTGTCATGCACAACAAACGCCGTTGAAATTAAAATGAAAGGGGGCAATAGATAAAAACGCCCCAAGGTGAAGATGGTGACCGTTTTAACTTAAAATAAAGCATGCAAAAATATTAAATAGTAAATTAACAAAAAAGTTTTTGGGAGTTCAGTGTAACTGCTTGGGGTTTAATGAAAAATCGGCAGGATAACATATCCGACATTTCATCGACTAAACCAAAATTTTTTATAAGATTTTGTCAATGAATTCAAATTTTATAATCTTTGTCTTATTAAACAAGGCGCGACTGATCAGAGAAATTTTTTTCTGTGGCATTAGTTTAATAAATTTTTAAGAGAGGGGGTGGGGGTTCGGCGATGCCGATAGGCGCCGATGAGAGAAATAATCGAATATTTAACGACTTATGCTACAATTTTTAGGTAATTGAACGTTCTAAAAAAATGAACTAATTATTATGTAAGTGTTTAGAAGCCTTTTCGCGTTGGTTTGAGTTTTTTGGACAAGTTTAAAATTGCATATTTTAGCATATTTTGGGGTTGTTGGGGAAAAAATGAGCTGGCCTAGCGGTTAAAATTTCGGAACTTTGTTCAAATTAAGAAGTAAGCAAATTAGTGCACCAAAAGGGTGGCACGACTTTTCGTCAATGGACTTTTCGTCAACGGACTCTTCGTCAACAACTTTTCGTCAATGGTCTCTTCGTCAACGACTTTTCGTCATTGGACTATTCGACAACGACATGTTGTCAATAAGAACGAATTAAATAAAAACAACAAATTTTAATTAAATTTAAGCCAACGCCAAATTTTCGGATTAGTAAAGATTACTTGTCTCGCAAAAAAAAGATTTAAGAGGGTTTTACGCAATTCTGAGAAGTACTCGAGGTTATTGAGGTTGCTGATCACGAATACGACAACAGATTCATCATGTGACATCATCTGATTATGATTTCAACATCTATGATTTTTTGGAAAATTTTAAAAATGCAGCAAAGGCCTCAAAATTATTCAAAAACATAAAATTACAATGAAAAGGCAAGTAATGATCGAATCGTGCTTTTCGGATGATTTTGAGCGTGTTTTTGAAGGCTAAAATTGATTTCTGAAAAATTTTTGAAATTTCGAAAACCCTTCGAATTTGGGTCCAGGGTTCGAAATTGGTCGAAATGGAGGTCAGAACCGGCTTCTTCGCCCCGAATAACCCTAGTCTTGAAAATTTGGTGTTGGCTTAAATTTAATTAAAATTTGTTGTTTTTATTTAATTCTTTCTTATTGACGACATGTCGTTGTCGAATAGTCCAATGACGAAAAGTCGTTGACTAAGAGTCCATTGACGAAAAGTCGTTGACGAAGAGTCCGTTGACGAAAAGTCCATTGACGAAAAGTCATGGAACCCACTAAAAGTGCCATTTCTGTGATATTTCGGAATTGTTCGGCATATTTTGATGCATATTTTGGCCTTTTTTGGAGCATATATTTGCGCATATTTGGCGATTTTTGGAGCATATAAATCCGAGCCCTAATAATGACCGTCGCATCCGTTGTTTTTTTGATTGCTGAGGGTTGAGACGTGCCTTTATAATTTCTTTGACTTTTATTCACATTTCACCTAGTGACACTAATCTGTCCAGTTGCTGAGTAGTGAAATTAGGCTTGCAAATTAGATTCAATTTCGTTCATTCTAAAAATTGTAAGATACGGTGAAAAAAGCGCCGAAATAAAATTTTTTGGTGTGGGCGC
>MEIZ01000254.1:30199-54547 GCA_001723225.1 Globodera ellingtonae | reverse complement strand
AGGAATTTTGGTTTTTAGTCGATGAAATGCCGGATATGTTATCCTGCCGATTTTTTACACCAAACCCCAAGCAGTTACACTGAACTCCCAAAAACTTTGGCATTTTCTTTGGAATTGTTAATTTCAAATAAATGCATATAGAAAAAAATGATCCAAAAAAGAAGATAGAAAATAATAAAAGGTAATAAAGATTGGAATAATGAAATAGTAAGGACCGATCGATCGTAACAAATCGGTATTCCCTACCAAACGCCGGATGGATAGTCAGATTCAGAACACATAATTCAGCATAATGTTTTTGACTGACGAGAAGATTGGATGGAAATCGACAAAAAAATTAGCAAAATTAGAATCGGAAAATTAATCTCAAAAGTTGTCGGCACTTTTATTTGTCAGAAATGCCATTTTTTAGTTTCAGTGAATTTTTTAATAAAAAGTAACTGAAACCTTTACAATTAGCCCATACTTAACTCAAATCATCTGATTTAAGCCACAAAACTCTAATGACATTTTTTGTGATATTTCCCATTTTTTTACATTAAAATCTAATCATTTCTTTGTTCTGTCATGATTTTGATACACCTACATTCGTTTTTGAAGAAATTTTTTACTCAACTTCTTTCCCATCCATTTAAACCAGGGTTCCGATATCTGCGGATTTTTCCTCATTATGTGGTTTTTGGAAAGGCCAATGCGGATTTTTTTTTGAAATGCGGATTTGCGGATTTTTGTGGTCTTTCGAGTTCCTTGTGGGCTTTTTGTGGTTTTTTGGGAAAACTGACAATAACAAGCATTTTTTCTTAACAAATATCGTTATAATCTTCAAAAAAAAATTCCCGGCGGCGCCTATCGGCACCCCCGGACCTCTTTCATACTAAAAGCTTGAAAAAAGACTTTTTCAAAATTTTGGTTGCAAATCACTTAACCAGGGCTCCCAAATCTGAGGTGTTCTAGGTACATTACTGTAATGCACAAAATAAAAATGAAGCGAAACATAAATTTTGGGTATTTGCGGATTTTAGGTATCAAATGAGGGTTTTTTAATGCTCCGATGCGGATTTTAAAAATTTTGAGATCGGAACCCTGATTTAAACCGACTTAGCGTTCCGCAATGTTTTTTGCTCTAATTTACCCATTTTCGTTTCATCCGATGTGTGAAAATGGCTGACATCGGGCGAATTTGTCACTGGACAGCCATCAGCCAGCAGAGACCACCAAACGGCCGACGCTAATGACTCATTTTTGATGGCTTTTTAAGCACTTTCACTTTCCATTCCATCACACAAATCATTAGCACAATAAAATTATTCGATTTGATTAAATTTCAGCCACAAACCCCCGAAAGTACCGTATACCAAAATGAATTTTCTGCCTTTTTGGATTTTTTTGATTGCCCTGAAGGCATTTGGAGTTCATGGAAGGTAATTTGCTGATTAGGCTTAATTATTTGAAGCAGTTTRGTTGCTTTAGTGATCCCCCTGACGAATGGAATAAGTGCCAAAAGAACGGAAACGGAACAATTCGCCTGGAAAAGAAATGCAAAAAGTATTATTAATTTGTAATTATTTCCTATTAAAAATTGCTTTCTTTTAAGCCATTTGATCTGCTACAAGAGCAAAATGGCCAAGGATTTTGGAAATTGGAAATTCGGCGGACGATTTCGAGTGAACAACCCAAACAAAAGGACTTGCCGACAAATGTGCCGGGAATGACGGGACCAAAGGATGGCACGCCTTGCAGGTCACGGAAGAAGGCAACGGAACCGCGACTTTGACGTCATCATTCGGGTTGAGTGAATTTGTATTTTAATTAAAATAACATTTTATTTTAGCAATTTGAATGAAAATTTGGACTATTCCTCGGTCTCAAATGGACTCAAGCATCTGCTGGACATCAACATCACCAAAGGTTCTCCGAAATCACAAAAATAATTCAATTTTTCAATTAAGCTTTGTCACCGATTGGCCAATCTGTCGGAGAGGAGTTTCTGAAGGCGCTCCGTTTGGGTGCTTTTATGAAAGATTACGATGGCATGGCACTTCGAATCGCCGCAATGGAAATTCTTCGAACCGTTGGGGAAAAGGATGAGAAATTGTGCAAAAAAACGGTGAAAATAATTTTTCCCAATCACCGTATGTAAATATTGAACCGATTTTTAACTAATTTATTAATATATTAAGTTAATTACAACATCAATTTAAGTGTGCTGCTAAATGGGAGCATCCAACGGAAACAACGGTAATTTCAACACAAAAACGTCGACAATGTCGACATCTGTTAAAATTCCGACTTTGGCAAATTTAACAAATGAAAGTCCCGAGTTGAAAACTTCAACGAGAAGAGTTTTGTCAAAAAAAAAAATTTAAAATAATATTTTAACGCCCGAATATTAAGCCCAATCCTTTGGCGTCAAAGAAAAAGAATGTGGACCATTTTGGCATCAATTGCACGCAAATTGACTTTGCCGAAGACATTCCCGAATTCGTGCTTAGCATTTCACGAGAGCTCTTTACGGTCTTGCATGCGCTAACTTGCAAAAAAAATACGAACACGGCAAATACCCTAAAAATTATTTGGAATTGGCGAAACAGGACCGAGTCGATGCTTGCGCCCAAGTGCCAACGACATCGTTCTGCAACGAGTGATCACAAAATCGGGAATATAATTAGGCAATTTACCAATTTAGGACTCTTGCACTATACGCGTGCTTCCAAAGTGAAAGCAAAATGAGCGTCGTCAACAAGGAAATTGCTCAAATTTGCCAAAACCACCTTGGCATTTCAATGGTTGCTGGCTTTCGGACCCGGATTTGCGTGCATCGTGAAGCCGAAAAAGAATTGATCGTTGTCGAGTCCATTTTGGACTTTTCATTCTCCGACCAAAGGTAAAAATTAATTTAATTTTACAGACTAATTATGTTAATTGCTTTAAGCTACAAGAGAACGCAAAAATTTTCATTTAAAATGGGAGAAATTACAAACGCGATGAAATATATTCATATTATTTTCATCGAATTTGGCAATAAACACCAGAAAAG
Organism: Globodera ellingtonae; assembly: GCA_001723225.1. NCBI lineage: Eukaryota > Metazoa > Nematoda > Chromadorea > Rhabditida > Heteroderidae > Globodera > Globodera ellingtonae. The sequence continues at coordinate 51,510 of MEIZ01000254.1, read as the reverse complement.
TGTAGTCCGAGAGGAGGCTAATGGCAAAGCGATTTCGGATGATTTGAATAAAGAAGTAAACCATTTTATCATTTACCGTATTTCCTATAATAATAACCCCGAGATTATTATTTTTCAACCCTCCTTCAGTTGAGGAGGTTGTTATCATTAGAGGGTAGGGGGCCACTAATTGAGGGGGGGGGGTAATTATAGGGGGCTAATTATAAGAAATACGATATGTAATTTTTCGTTTAATTTGCCCTCAACTTTAGAAGGCAACCATTGGAGCTGTTTTGGGTTCCATCGTTCGACAACGAATTAATGGAAATTGGGCAAAATCGCTGCATTTCATTCCACCGTCGGGTCGATATATGCCAATTCATTTCCAAATTCCAAGTTCAAAATTTACGCAATTGATAACGCGTCGAACGGATTATCTGCCCTATGAAAATGACCCGAAAAAAATTGTTAGCAAAATCATTTTTTGTAAAAAAAGATTGTTTTTTTAAGATTCATCCATCGCCTTGTGATGTGATGGGAGATGAATGTGAACTGGTCAAAGAGATTGAAAGGAAAATTGCGGACCTTTTGCAATGTTGCTCACCTAAAAACCCAGGAGGGCCGTGCATCTGTACGCTTCCAACTCCCGACCCGGTATATATAAATTCATTTTTGTTAATTTTAAATAATATTTTATTCAGAAAGAATTCACGGTGTTTCCTCCATCCGCCATCATTAAACCCGTGAACACTCAAGATAGAAAGCGGGACAAAGTCTTGCACACCAAAGAACAGGCACAGCAAATATATGAAAACTACATGAAAGGTGAATTTATTAAATATTTAATGCTTATATATAAACTAATTTTAAATAACAAAAAAATTAATCACTTATTTACGATATAAATTGAAAATAATTTTGAATATTTTGATCAAAGAATGTGCGAATTGTACGCCGTTTCTGAAAAAGACAGTCATCGACTGAAAAGACAGGCAAAACCAAACTTGAACAAATGGACAAAATTTCCAATTGCGATCAAATTCAGCGAGAATTGTTAGAGAATTCGCATTTGTTACTTTCCATTCCATCACACAAATCATTAGCACAATAAAATTATTCGATTTGATTAAATTTCAGCTACAAACCATCGAAAGTACCGTATACCAAAATGAATTTTATGCCTTTTTGGATTTTTTTGATTGCCCTGAAGGCATTTGGAGTTCATGGAAGGTAATTTGCTGATTAGGTTTAATTATTTGAAGCAGTTTCGTTGCTTTAGTGATGAACTCCGCGACGAATGGGTTAAGTGCCGAAAGAACGGAAACGGAACAATTCGACTGGAAATGTCATGCAAAAAGTATTCATTTTAAATTAATTTTCTATTAAAATTGCTTTCTTTTCAGCCATTTGATTTGCTACAAGAGCAAAATGGCCAAGGATTTTGGAAATTGGAAATTCGGCGGGCGATTTCGCGTGAACAACCCAAACAAAGGACTTGCCGACAAATGTGCCGGGAATGACGGGACCAAAGGATGGCACGCCTTGCAGGTGACGGAAGAAGGCAACGGAACCGCGACTTTGACGTTATCATTCGGGTTGAGTGAATTTGTATTTTAATTAAAATAACATTTAATTTTAGCAATTTGAATGAANCGCGACTTTGACGTTATCATTCGGGTTGAGTGAATTTGTATTTTAATTAAAATAACATTTAATTTTAGCAATTTGAATGAAAATTTGGACTATTCTTTAGCTTGGTCAAAGGTTCAGCGCTACTGAGAGCTTTGGTATGATACCAATTTTGTTTGGTTTGCTTCGGGCACCGAATCGTGCCGGCACCGAACGTGCCGGCGCCCAATCGTGCGCGCTCAATCGTGGTGCTCCGCTTTTGAGATACTTGTGGACTTTTTGTGGTTTTTGGGAAAAATGACAACAAAAAAGCATTTTTCTTAACAAATATCGTTATAATCTTCAAAAAGAAATTTCCCGGCGGCGCCTATCGGCACCCCCGGACCTCTTTCATTACTAAAAGCTTCAAAAAATGACTATTTTTAAAATTTTGGTTGCAAATCTCTTAACCAGGGCTCCCAAATCTGAGGTTCTAGCCTCATTTTGTGGTTTTTTTGGCAGGAAAAAATGGGCTAATTTTCAAAATAAGGTTTTTTGTGGTTTTTCAAAAGTTTGGGAAGTTTGTTTAATGCAAAAAAGCATCACATTCCACCAATTTTGGTTGCAAATATCTTAACAAATTCAATTCAAAAATTTTCTCCGGCGGCGCCTATCGGCACCGCCGCCCCCCCCCTCCCTTTTTTCCCAAAAATTTTTGAAAAATTACACGCAAAAAAATTATGTAAAATCACTAAAAATACTCGTGACAAGAAATTGAACAAAAAACAATTGTTGGCAACCAGAACTATAACGCTTAAAAGCTATGGTTACGTTTTAATGAAGAAATGTCGAATATGCGGATTTTAGGTATCAAATGAGGATTTTTTGATGCTCCGATGCGGATTTTAAAAATTTTGAGATCCAATCACTGTTTTAATGTTACGAATTTGTCGGTAGAAAATAAAAATTAAGAATGTAAAGTGGGGTTTTAAACCGGTTTAAAAACTTGAAAATTTAAGAAAAAACGACTTGGAGAGAAATATGGTTAAAAAACTAACATTTCATGCAAAAAATAAAAATTCATGGCATTTTTAACATTTTGAAAATTGTCCTTTTTTTTGCAAGCAAAATACCAGCTAAATCTTTTTTTCCCCCTTCACTGTCCTTATGTTGCAAAATTTTTGTTGGCACCCATGGTTTAAGTCGAATCGCCTAGCTCTTTTCTACTATTATAACGTCTACAGACATAGTGCTTTTGAATGATACTAAGATTGTTTGATTTGGCAAAATAGATGAACATTACGCTAAAAATTTAAAATTTAATAGAACATTTTCAATGTTTTGTCCAATTTTAATTACTCTCCAAATTCTGTCGTCCTCAGTTCTTTCTCTTTTTGGGCTCACTTGGGCCTTCGTTTGCGTCCCGCAGTCTGAAAAGTCAAATGGTGTTTTTTCTATAAAATTCCAAAGATGAGGAAAAAGTGTTTCCCAATAAACAATCCTTCCATACCCGTCGCCAATTTCATTGTCGTTGAAGTTAATGCGGATGCTATTCCACTGACACCGATTACGCACAGCCGCCTCTTTCTCCCACTCGGCCCATTTGTCCTCGTCTCGCTCAATTGGACAACGGACCAGCAGCCATTTTCTTTCGTCAAAATGCCGAAACACCAAACGCTCCCCCGCCCAATTGTTTCTTAGTTCAAATGGCACAATGCCATCAGAAGACCAATGATCAAGACAAATGATAAAATTGACAGGGTCAGTCGAACTGACAAATACCTAAAATGGAATAAAAAAATTAAATTTTTAAAATGCAGTAAAATTAAAAATCACCATTTTCAGTTCCTCCATTCCTCTCGGATAAAAACAAACGCTTTGCAAAACCTTCGGAAGGCCATCCCCGCGGGGCGTGTGCAACCATTTGGCCAATGCTTGTTCAGAAGAAGCGCCGGCACTGTCATCGGCCGGGAATTTGGGGAAAACATGACCGGATTCGATCATTCGGAGTGTTGTACAATCGCCAAGAACGGTTGGAGAGAATTGGCGCAAACGGCTGAGATCGTAAGACATAGAAATGCCGCAAATGTTGTCATTAAAGAAAGGCCAAATCTTTTTCTAAATGATCTCCCAACTGCGCTTTTGGTCGTCATCTGTTCCAATCCAAAGATTGGTCCCTTTGGAGTCAAAAAGTCGGCGGATGCTTTGGAGAAATTCGATGACGCTTCGGTCGATGTAACTAAAATTGTAAAATATTAAAAAACTATTAAAACAATGAATAGATAATTGGTGTTTTAGGGCTTTCAGATCATAAAACAACAATGACCTTATTTGAAGGCTTTGGAAGTCGATGACATTGTCTGGAAGCGGCTCTTGCGGAATTGGAAGCCGACGCTCGACTTCATAAAATTCAATAAGTTTGACAATTTCAGCACACTTTCCTTTCTTTGCGCGATGAATTTGCAACTGACCCAACGACCATTCATTCAAATTGAAATGCGCGTCCACCAAAAGATCAAATCGATCGCTGATCAGCGCCACTTTCAATCCGAGCACAAAAGGGCCACAAAATTCGAACACATTAAACAGAACGTCGTCACAAACAAAACTGAAAATTCGAGTTTAAATGAAATGAATAGAAAAAGGTTAGATCGCCTAAATTAGGCACATTTTTGTTGTTGTTGTTACATCCAAAAACTACCAAATTTACTCGTTTCGAAGAGGTCGAATCTCCGGAAATGGTGTGGAATTTTACTTTCGCTAAAAAATTGGAGCCCCTCCCTGCCTGTTCGTAGTCCCATTAATTAATCTGATAAACTCACATTTCTTTCAATTTTTTCGCCGCTTTGTTCGAACTGTCGGACATAATAATTCTGTTAGAATTTTGTGATTTTGAATGAGGCTAAAAATTTACACGAAATTTTTGATAAAATCAAAGTGCCGTTTGCGCACGGGGCCTGCCAAAATATATGCCAAAAAATTGTCCCACTCGAAAATTTGATTAAAATTTTGTGAAAAAATATTTGGAACACTTTCCCTAAAAAGTAAACTTTGATATTCGTCTCCAAATGTGTTGTAAAATGCTGCAAAATCGTTAGTTCGAAGCAGTTTTGGATTACTGTCAACTTGGAGAGCCTCTCAAATTTGTTGAAAAATTTGCTATAGTTCTGAAAATTGTCCCAGTTTTCTTTAATAAATGTTTAAAAATTAAATTTTTTAGGTAAAAATTAGGACTTTTGCCTACCAATTGCAAAAGAATGGGAGCAAAACACAACGTTTTATGGGCGATAAAGCTTTAAAATGTGTGGGAAAGCAAAACTTTCAATATTTAGTCCATTTCAAAGTTTGAATTTCAATACAAATTCCGTTCGGCTCATTCACTTTTTGCTTCTTTTTTTTGCTTCTTGGGACCTTCGTTTTGTCGTCTTCGTTTGCGCCGTCTGAAAATTTGCCGTAGTTTTATTTGAAGTGCCATCTCTTTTGATGAATAAAGAGCAACATTTAAGACTAAAAATCCGCCCCCTTAGCTATCACTTTCAAAAATATTTCGAAGAATTTCTCTTCAGTAAATTCATTTTGTTTTACCCGTCGCCGATGTCCCTGTCGTTTAAGTTAATGCTAATCCTATTCCAGTGACGGTGCCAATTCCACTTAGCGGCCTCCTTTTCCCACTCGGCCCATTTGTCCTCGTCACGCTCAATTGGACAACGAATCAACAGACTAAAGTTTTCGTCAATGCGACGTAACACGAATAGCTCCCCCGTCAAATTGTTTTGCAGTTCAAATGGCACAAAGTCATCAATACAATTCCAAAGATTGATGATGAAGCTGACCGCATCGGTCGAATTGACAAATGTCTAAACAGAAGAATTCGTTTAAAACAGAAATTCACAATTAAAGATTACCCTTTTGAGTCCTTCAATTCCTTCCAACCAAAATTGGCATTCAAAAACCTTTGGAATTCCATCCCCGCGGGGCGTGTGCAACCATTTGGCCAAAGCTTGGTCAGAAGTGGCGCCGGCACTGTCATCGGCAGGAAATTTGGGGAAATCGGAATGAATCATTTGGAGTTTTGGGCAATCGCCGAGAATGGTCGGAGAGAAACGGCGCAAACGGTCGAGTTTGCAGGGAAACAAATAAAATTTGCAAATGTTGTCTTTGATCAAAGGCCAAATCTTTTCCCAAATGATCTCCCAACTTTGGTTTTGGTCGTCGTCTGTTCCGATACAAAGAGTTGTCCCTTTGGAAAGTCGGCGAATGCTTTGAAGAAATTTGATAACACTTCCATCGATGTAACTAAAAGTTTAAATAAAAGTCCAACAAATTAAAATGGTGAGAAATGACTTTATCGTAATTCGTTCGAATCCAATCACTTTGTCTGGCAGCGCTTTTTGCGGAAACAGCCGATGCGTGACTTTATGGTCAAGGCATGTGACAATTTTAGCGCCATTCCCTTCAACTGCGCGACGAATTCCCAAATTGCCCAATGACCATTCCTTCGATTTAAAATGCGCGTCCACCAAACGGTCAAATCGATCGCTGATCAATGCCAATTTTAGTCCGAGCACAAAAGGGCCACAAAATTTGAACACTTCGAACAAAACATCGTCACAAACGAAACTGAAAGTCGGTTTAAGGCATTGGTATTATTTAAAAGTCGTTCTTTCTTTAATTTTCATTTTTATTTCCTATTGTAATTCGTAATCTGTGGACAATAACATATTTTCAGACAATTTTAGAATAAAAAGCAGACCATCCGTTTTTATTTAGGGTTGGCGCAATTAATTAATCTGATAAACTCACATTTCTTTCAGTCGTTTCTTAACTTTCTTCGGATTGTCCGACATTTGTTTTTTGTTGTTGTAAATCAAATAATTAATACTAACGATTAAATGAGGCTAAAATGAACCTTTAATTCTTAATTTAAACAAAAAACAATTCTGTTCAAATGATTGTGACAAATCGTCAAATGCGGGGAGAGGTCAACGCGTTGCGGCCTCGCACGCGTGAGAAATAGTGCAGTCGAAAAAGGCTTTCAGATGAACTTTAAATGCCTCATTTGGCCGGCAATAAAGCCCCTCAATTTTCTGGGCTTGCTTGAGCTTCGTTTATGTCGAGGGCTTTTTGGCATATTATTTTAGTATTTTTGGAAAGTTGAATCCCGTCCGGCATTTGGACACCGGACGTTTCAGTGCCGGACGTTTAGGTGCGACAAAGTTTGGAAAGCTATAATTCTTTAAACCAGTCGTGCTTAGTACCTTTTGAACTGTCTCTTATACACATCTAGATGTGTATAAGAGACAGCTTTAAACCAGTCGTGCTTAGTACCTTTTGAAAGCTCAAAGTCTTTAGAAGATTTATTAAGAAAAAGCTAACAAATAAGTGATTTAAAACCTTTCAAAAAGTTATAGCCGTACGAACAAAATTAGCCCAAAAAAACCGAATTCTTTTTTTATTTGTATGGCTATAACTTTTTGAAAGGTTTCAAATCACTTAGCTTTTTCTTACTGAAATCTTCTAAAGACTTAGAGCTTTCAATAGGTACTAAGCACGACAGGTTTAGTTAAGTTTGAAAAAAGTTATAGCTGTTGCCGCACTAAACGTACCGCACCCCCGGCATTTGAGCTCTGGGACATTTAAGCGCCACCATTTCCCCCCTTATTTTTTTATACAAATATTCATTTTTCCGGCCTTTTTTTGAAAATGACTAAAAGTCTACCTAAAAAGGAAGAATTAAAGTATTTATAAAAAAATATAAATCACGAAAGATCTTTTAATAAGTACTGGTGTTTTGTCAAAAATAGAGTTGAATTTTGATGTTAAAGATGTTTCTGTTTCAGACTAGAACCTTCGACCCAATAGAATCAATTTAACAGTTTAACCACTTAACCATTGGATGGGTAGTGCGTGCCCATGCCTGGTAAATTCGTAATTCTGCTGGTCAAGCTGAAGGAATTTTAAGGTTTTAAATTAAAGGATTAAAAAATCGCCACGTTTTTGGGGTTTGCCCATCGCATTCCTGGCAAAGATAGCATAACTTTGTAATAAGACAACGGCAAAAAATCAAAATTCTTCAATGAGAACGTATAAAAATGTTGAAATTTTGAAAAAAGCAAAGATCAGATCAAATCCAGCAACTGTTAATGGGCAAATTCACCCTCCACGAAGGCACAGGACAAGATGAATTGTGGACTCCTTCCAAATGTTGTAGTCGGCCAATGTTCGACCGCTTTCAAGCTGTTTGCCTAAAGCAAAAGCAATTGATCAGCAGGACGGGGGAGAATTAACTCTTGGAACAGGGGTTTGGCGAAATGTTTACAAATTTTTAAAATATATCCAATAAATTGAGAAAAAGTCCATTCGAGGCTAAACCGTGGAAAAAACGTGACCAAGAGCCCCAAAACGTGGAAAAATCACGGAAACATGCATAAATAACACTCCTGTCTTGGGAGAATTAAAAAATAATTATTCTAGGCATTAAAACTAAAACTCAAAATAAATAAAAATAAAATTTTTGAGTGTTCACCAGAAAAAATCAGTCGCTGATCCCACACGGGAACACCCTCCGCCGCTTCGAGCATTTCCTTCACCATATCGATGGTTTCCCCGGCCTCAACCTCCAGGGTGATTGTCTTTCCTGTCAGTGTGAGCACAAAAATTTCGAAGCTTCGAACTGGCACTGAAGTTTTGAGATTGAAGCAGTATAAAAAAAGGGGAAATTATGTCTGATTACAAATTGCATAAAAACGGGACGATGCGCCAATAGACCAACTGCGGCTGGTCTTAGGGCCAACTGGGCAAAAACGGACTACTGCGACCCCCCATATTTTCGGTACACATCGGTTCAGTGCCAGCTATTGAAAAGTCTTTAACCTTTTTTAAACCTAACCAAATCAAACAAAAAGATACCAATTGAAAGCTATAAATGAGAAAAATCATTTTAAAAAAAGTCAAGCGGTTAAATTCGTTTTAAAAAGTTCAATGTGAAAAAACACCCAAAAGCGGGGTTTCTTTCGAATGCCATCTTGTTTGATTTGGTTGAATTTCCCTTCAGCCCCTCCCAAATTTTATGGCATTTAATTTGGGCTGGGGTGATCGAATGCGAAAGTATAAAGTTCCATTTCAAATGAAGCAACCGAAACAAAATGCTCGAGGGAATTTCCAAAAAGTGGGTTAGACGGAGTTGCACTTTTTACGCAAGTTGGCGAGCCTCAATTGACCCGTTCCGTTCTCACCCTTTGGTTGAGCAATTGCTGAGTCGAGCTGTTCTCCAATAGGATGCGCGCAAAACTGAGATAATAATGAGTTCAAGGATGGGGGGGAGGAGTTGGAAGATAAATTTTTTGAAATCGAAATTTTTTTCAGTTTTCGAAATCAAAAAAGTTTCGCGCAACCCACTACTGATGGTGAATGTCTTCTTTGTTTCCTTTTGCCACAAGGTGTCTGGCCAATGCTGCCCCATTAGTGTCCAGCGAATCGCCGCACAACAAACAGAGGGTCTTGGAGCATTGCGCGAATTGGCGTCGTTCGAACATATTCGGGGTGTTCGAAAAGTGCCGACTGTAGAGCAAAACAGCAACTTTGGCATGTTTTGGCAATGCCAAAAAAGTATTCTATAAAATAATCGTCGTTTTTGATGCCAAAAAGTTTCCGTTCCACCCATTACATTGGGGAAAACGAGTTTGAGCTGCTTCTCCAATACTTTGTGCGCATATTTGTGATGGCAACGGCCTTCGTTTGCCACAATGTGCCCAGCCAGCGATGCCACGTCAGTCCCCAATGATTGTCCACAATCCAAACAGAGTGCCCGTGTACTTCCGTTACGGAACTGTCGACGCTCGAACAAATCAATATCCCAAATGGGCTTCAACTGTAAAATATTTAAATTTGTGAAATTTGTAAAGATATGTAAAAATATTTTTCCAAGTTTCGTTGCGTAATTTTTTATTAATCTCCGTGAGGCGTGATCCGTGATCACTAGGGCCACGATTTATATGGACAAAAAATCTCGAAATATGGCCATAAAATATGGATGAAAAATTGTAAAATATTGACCAAATATGGACAAAAATTGCAAAATATGGACGAAAATGGATAAAAAAAATTTTCAAATATAATAAATGGGCAAGTTTTTCCTAATTGAAGTAATAAGAGAAATTAAAATTTTTATATGTAATTTAAAGGCATTTCAAAAATAATTTTTGAAAATAAGCAGAATTTTAAAAATTTTAAAATATGGATTATAAAATGAGCTTTGTCCAACCCTAGTATTTATACGCTGTTCCAAATGCGCAAAAAAAATGGATTTCCATATAAATCGTGGCCCTAGTGATCACTGATCAGGGAGGTATCCAGGGGGTGGTAGAGAGAAATTCTCCTCCTCACAAAATGAATTTGAGAAAAGGAGGGCACCCTTTTGTTTTGCAACATTCGAATTTTTGGACCAGTTTTCTTAACAAATATCGTTAAAACATTCCTAAAAGTCTTCAAAAATTAGTGTTTAAATTTTTGGTTGAAAATCACTTAACAAATCAAGTCAAAAATTCAATATGGCACCTGTCTCTTATACACATCTAGATGTGTATAAGAGACAGTGCCAACACATTCTCTCGCATCTCCTCCCTCTTCGTTGGCAATGCTATTTTTAATGCTAATATATAAACATTCGAAAGCCAGCGATTAAAGCCGTATAAAAGCGGTGAAAAATGAAGCAGAAAGCATAATTCAAAATTTTATTTAATATTGCCTCAAAATGCGCACCTTTCTGTTCCTGTGCGCAGTTTGCTTGCTTGTGGCCTCTATTCTGCTGGAGACGGGTCCGAAAAATTCTTTTCAAATTAAAACTCGGTGCAATACAATATTTCATCACTTTTCATTGGGTGGTGACCAGGGCTGGACGCAATTGCGGATTGCCTGCAATCAAAATTTAATTGCGTCCACCCCTGGTGGTGACTAACAAAAATTTATATAAATTAGAGAACGGACTTAGGGATCGATCGAGATTTCGATCGAGATTCTCGATAAATCTCGAAGTCTCGTCATGTTTGACTCTGCCCAATAACTCATTAGAAGCTTTTTAGGAATGGGAGGAGTCGGCGGTGCCGATAGGCGCCGCCGGAAATTTTTTTTTGAAGATTTTAGCAATGTTCGTTAAGAAAATTGCTTCAAAATTAACGAAATTTATATCTTGTTGAATTCTCAAAATTTAAAAAAACAGATCAATTTTTTTTCGATCGAGATTCTCGATCGAATATTTTTCGATCGAGATTTCGATCGAGAATCTCGAAAAATCTCGTTCAAGCCAAAATTTTTCGATCGAGATTTCGATCGAGAATCTCGAAAAAATCTCGTCGAGATTTACCGAGATTTCGATCGAGAATCTCGATCGGTCCGATCTCTAATATAAATCTCCAAATATTTTAACTTACATTTTCTACTAACGTAGAAAATTCAGATGCATCGTCGAAAGAAACAAACAAAAAAAGACGAACCAGTTCTAGCAATGCTGAAAACGCAGGTAATACAAAAATCCCCCTCCCCCCTAGAATTAACAGCCTTAGACAAAAAAAACAAATGTTTTAAATAAAAATCGTGACAATTAAAATAGCCTGGGGACCTGAAAGTTTTTTCTCCCCATTGCTCATAATCAGTGGGCCCCAAATTCCATGCTCCATTTCTGGCATATATCTTTGTCGAATGCTGGGGAATCAATTCCAGTAACTATTTTTGTAATAGGGGAAAAAATTATGCCAAGAACAATTGAATTTTTTATTGCATAGAGAAGAGAAACTTCCAACAACAACAAATGTTTAGTTACAAGCAAAAATAATTTATGTAAGTATCATTATACAGGTTCATCTTCATCATCGTTTCGCCGTGACACGACATCTCAAATTACGCCTAACCCGTTAAATCGATCTTCGAATCAGGGACACCAGAGGTCGACAGCAGCAACAAGAAGTTCTTTTAGTTACACTCTAAATATAATTTAAATATCATTATACAGGTTCATCTGCATCATGGTTTCGCCGTGACACGACACCTCAAATTACGCCTAAGCCGTTCAAACAATCTTTGAGCACTTCGAATCAGGGACACCAGAGGTCGACAGCAGCAGCAACAAGTTCTTTTAGTTACACTCTAAATATAATTTAATTATCATTATACAGGTTCATCTCCATCATGGTTTCACCGTGNCTCACCAGATAGTCGACTTCCCGATATATGTCCACGCGCTTTTCCAGAATGAGCTGAGGCTGCACATCCTTCTCCTTCCCGCTCTGATCTTTCTCATCCTCCTCCTTTTCCTCCTCTTCGTCTTCTTCCTTTTCCTCCTCTTCGTCTTCTTCCTTTTCCCCTTCTTCGTCTTCTTCCTTTTCCTCATCTTTTTCTTCCTCCGTTTGATCGTCCTCATCTTCAGAAGAAACATCCCACGCCGTCTTCTTCACCTGCTGGTTACGCAATCGCAGCGATGTGCGACGACAGACCTTTTTGGTCCCGGAGGCGTCGTTTGCCCCCTCAACTGAAAAGAGACGCGCATAAACATCGATGCGCGCGAGCCAGAATAAATTTTAAAAGGAGGGCACTTAAAGATTCCATAAAAATTAAAATTAAATGCACAGAGTTCTGAAAACAATTTTTAGAACACTCTTTAAACGATGGAAACTTTTTTAAAACGGGCTATTTTAACCAAAATTAAATTTAAAACTCAAAATAACCGATGCGTTTTGCCGGACGATGCGATCGGGACGACGATCTGTTTGATTTCTCCATTAATTCCAGCAAATTTATGCCTGAAAATTATAAAAAGTCAGATTATGTCTATTCCTTTAATCAGTTGATAAATACCGAATACCGTATTATCTCTAATTATTACTCTCGGTAATTAATTAATTTTCGATCCTCCTCTAGGGTGGATGATAATTAGAGATAATACGGTAATTTTTGGAAGGGTTGGGACGGACGGTGGGAGAATTAAGGAAGAATTTGGCAGATAGAAAAGAAAACAACGGCAAAAAGAAAAGAAAATGCGTGCATGGAAAGACAAAAGCTAATCGATTAACAGGGATAGACAATTCATCGCCTTTTACAACTCAAACATCAAATCTTAAAAACATTTATTTTGGAATAAATGGGATGCTGTATAGAAATTCTGATCAGTAGGGCTCAACAAAATATGCACATAAAATCTTGAAATATGCGCATAAAATATGCACCAAAAATTGCAAAATATGCACATAAAATCAAAAATATGCACATAAATTTTTCAAATTCAATATAAAATTTCGCCAAATCACGAAAAGTCAATTTTAGGGGTGTGTTTTTGAAAATTTTGAAAAAGTCGATTTTAGGGGTGCATTTTTGAAAATTTTAAAAAGTCGATCTTTAGGGGTATATTTTTCGTTTTATTGCATTTTTGTTAAGGAATTTTTTGAAAATGGCGAAATATGAATAAAAATGGCGAAAATGCCAAAATATGCACATAAAATGAAAAAAATATGCACATAAATAGCAAAATATGCACATAAATCGCGAAATATGCAAAAATATGCAAAATATGCACATGGAAATGCGGTCTAGAAGCTTCAAACCAAGTTGAAAACACGTTTTTCGTGCTTTTCAGACCGTTCCCAGTTCAGGAAAAAAATATGCATGTGCATATTTTGTTGAGCCCTACTGATCAGTGATCATTAGAGCCCGGATTTATATGGACTAAAAAACGCGAAAAAAAATATGGACTAAAAACCCCAAAAAGTGCCATTCCTCTTACAGTTGTATGTTAAGAAAATTGGTCCAAAAACTGCTGAATTCTGCTTAATTTTTCATTGGGGACCCATGGTTTTATGCAATTTTGAGAAGTACTCGGGGGCTATCGAGGTTGCTCTGATCACAAATAAAATCAGTTCAGATTTATAATAAAACATCATCTAATCTCTAAAATTGATTTTTTCCGATACCCCCAAGGCAAACCCGAAATACGTGCCGGGGTGGGACCTTTGTTTTGCAAAATTAATCATTTTCGCCAATTTCTTAACAAATTCCGCCAAAAATTCAAAAAATTTCCCGGCGGCGCCTATCGGCCTCGCCGTTCAAATGTTCAGAAAGTCGTTCTTAAAAGCATGAATCGGGTCCGGAATTGGCGAAATGGAAATCAGATTCGAGTTCTGCGGCCCAGAAACCCACTAGAAAGCCTAATTTTGAATTTTCAAAAAAATGTTCGAATTCGGGTTCGGGGTTCGGAATTGGTCAAAATGGGGGTCAGTTTCGGATTCTACGCCGTTGTATACCCCTAACAAAAACTTTTTCGACTTTGAAAAGATTTTTTTTTCGACATTTCGTGGTTTTGACATTAATGTTGGCGCGCCATTTTTTTTAACAAAAACTTTTCGCCAGTGGACTTTTCGACAGTGCTGGACAATTCGACAGCAGAGGACGATTCGACAGCGGATTTTTCGACAGTACAACAAATTTAAAAAAATTTTAAGTTAATTAAAATTTTCAAAAAAATTTTTATATGTAAGCCAATATTCAAAAGATATTTTTATCCATCTAAATTTAATATAAATTTGGTTAGATGATCTTCTGCTTACATGCCTCTGATTATCTCACTGAATTTCTGATGCCCATTTCTATTTCTCAATATTTTTTAGTAAAAAATGTGCCTAATTTTCGGTTTCAAAATTCTGTGCCATGATTATTTGTAGAGACCGGACCGATATGCTCCAAAATTCGCCAAATATGCGCATATATATGCTCCAAAAAAGGCCAAAATATGCATCAAAATATGCCAAAAATGCCGAAATATGCACCAAATATGCCGAAATATGCATCGAAAAATGGCACTTTTAGTACACTACTTTGCTTAATACTTAATTTTTTCATCTTTTAACGTCTGATAAGTAGGTTTAAAGCCTTTTCGCATATTATTTTAGTATTTTTGGAAAGTTGAACAAATTGAGAAAAAAGTTCCGGAATTTTAACTGTCAGGCCAATTCATCGCCAGCTGGCCATCTCCGCGCCAGCCACTCGAGCGCTGCGCCATTTCAGCGCCGCGATTTTTCCCCTTATTTTTATGAAAATGTTCAATTCTTCAAGCATTTTTTTCGAAAATGACTAAAAGTTATCGTTAAAAATATGAATTATTTTTCAAAAACAGCCAGAAAATCCATGATTTTGGGTTCATTTTTTACAAATTTTTGACAAAAATGCCAAAATATGCTCGAAATATGCAAAATATGCCAAAATATGCAAAATAAAAAAATATGCAAACCCCAAAATATGCAAAATATGTTTTTTTAAACTTGACCAAAAAAGCTCAAACCAACGCGAAAAGGCTATTTTTAAGCCGTATTCCTCAGAACATATGAGCATACAAAATATGCAAAAAACATATAATCCGGTCTCTAATTATTTGCTTTGATTAGTGCGACATAACTTAGTTCAAAATCTGACCGAAAATAGACAAATTACAAACATATTCTTTCATTAGATATTGATAAGGAAAATTTATTTTATAGACCATCTCAAGAACTTTGCGCCAGCTCACTCACTCAAGAACATATATTGGAATTGGAATAATATTGATAAAAATATCTTTTGAATATTGGCTTACATATAAAATTTTTTTTGAAAATTTTAATTGACTTAAAAATTTTTTTAATGTACTGTCGAAAAATCCGCTGTCGAATCGTCCGCCGCTGTCGAAAAGTCCTAGCGCCAACTTAACGCAGGAAATAGCAATTAAATATGGCATTTGAAGAAAATTATAATAGAATCGAGTTGGTCGCACTACGAACGTTGGCAGACATACTGATCTTCCTAATTTTTTTGCACAGAGCTTGGTAACAAATTATCTATCCAAAAACAAATCTTGAAGCTCAAATCAAAATTTTCTTAACATTTTTTATAGAAAAATAAAGATGTAAATTTTAGTTTTATAGAGCCTTCTGGGTGCTATGATTCTTTAAAAATCTTGCTTAAATTGTGCACCTAGAGGTTTTTGAGGTGCTGAATGTGATGGCGAACTTTGTTTTGCATGCCCAATTGGTTGAACTGCTCGAATTTTATGGGGGGGGGGGGGTGGTGAAAAATGTTTTTAAATGATAATAACGTGTCTTATACCCATGCAAAAGGAACAAAAACGTTTATGTTATTCGGGAAAAGAAGATTCATAAGCAATTTCAATGTTTTGAATTTGCCTCCAAATTCCGTTGTCCTCAGCTCTTTCTCTTTTTGGGCTCACTTGGACCGTCGTTTGTGTCAAGCAGTCTGAAAAGAGTCCGGTCAAATTCCGGCAACGGGGTTTTCAGATTAAACGGCACGTTCTGAACGGGAGTCCCATGTTTTTTTTCCCATGCCCGTAAAAATCCCGTTCAATTTTTGAACGAGAATCCCGCGAGAACGGGAAAAAATTCAAACAAGAATCCACTTACCCGTCGTCAATGCCACCATTTTCGAGATTAATCCAGATGCTATTCCACTGGCGCCAAGCATTGCCAGCTGCCCACATTTCCCATTTGGCCCATTCCTCTTCGTCTCGCTCAATTGGACAATGAACCAACAGCCATTCAGCTTCGCTAATGCGTCGCAACTCCAATCGCTTTCCCGTCAAATTGTTTTTCAGCTCAAATGGCGCAATGGCAACAAAAAACGGATGATGAAGATAGATAATGAAATTGACCGGATCGACAAAATTGAAAAATGCCTAAAATGGAATAAAGGTATAAATTGGGGAACCAAACAAAATAAAACAAATTCAATAACAAACTCACCAATTTGAGTCCTTCCATTCCCATCAGACAAAATATGCATCTCAGCACTTTCGGAAGTCCATCCCCGCGGGGAGTTTGCAACCATTTGGCCAAAGCTTTGGCAGAAGAAGCGCCGGCCCTGTCATCGGCCGGAAACTCGGGAAAAAGTCCATACGATTCGAACACTCGGAGCTTTGCACAATCGCGGAGAACAGTCGGAGAGAAACGGCGCAAACAGTCGAGTTGGGAGAAAGGGAAAGAAATGCCGCAAATGTTGTCACTGATCAAAGGCCAAATCCGGTGCCAAATGATTTCCCAACAGCGGTTTTGGTTGTTGGCTGTTAAAATCCAAAGATTTTCCCCTTTGGAGTCGAAAAGCCGGTGAATGTTTTGGAGAAATTCGATGGCATTTCGATCGATATAACTAAAAGTACCTATGTAGAAATTGGACAAAACTTTGAGGAAAAGATTTTAAGGCTTTCAAACAATTTAAACCGAAAATGACCTTATTTGAAAGCGCCCAAATCCGATAACATTGTCTGGAAGCGGCTCTTGCGGAATTGGCAGCCGACGCTTGACTTTACCGTCAACGATTTTGACAATTTCAGCGCTATTCCCTTTAATTGCGCGACAAATGTCCAATTCACCCAACGACCATTCCTTCGAATTGAAATGCGCGTCCACCAAAAAGTCAAATCGATCGCTGATCAAAGCAACTTTCAATCCGAGCACAAAAGGGCCACAAAATTTGAACACCTCAAACAGAACGTCGTTGCAAATGAAACTGAAAATTTAAGTTTAAATGAAACCATTCGCTTTTCAAAAAAAAACGGTAATGGCGTTCTTTCATTGGTCCCGATTTTTTTAAAATGAAGTTTTTATGCAATTCTTGTAAGAACTCGGGGTTAGCGAGGTTGCTGATCACGAATATGACATCAGATTTATCATATGACATAATCTAATCTATGATTTCAACATCTAAGATTTTTGAAAAAAATACAAAATTTCAAAGTCGCTACAAAGGTATTTCTAGGGGTATTCGGGGGGTGTAGAATCCGAATCTGAGCTCTATTTCGACTAATTTTGAATTTCAGACCCGAAACCTTTAAAGCGGCTTTGAAAATTTGTATTTTTTTCAAAAAAATATTAGATTTTGAAATCATAGATTAGATTATGTCATATGATAAATCTATTCGTGATCAGCGAGATAACTCCTGAGTACTTCAAGAATTGCATAAAATCTTTATTTAAAACTAAAAAAATTCGGGACCAATGAAAGACACCATTACCAAAAAAAACTCACATTTCTTTCAACCGTTTCTCCACTTTCTTCGGGTTGTCAGACATTTGTTTTTTTTGTTGTAAATCCAAATGATTTTTATTCAGTGAGCTAAAACTGAAAAGATTGGCATTTTTATTATATAAAAATTTTGAGCCAGGAATAGCAATTAAAACTTGGCATTACATGGCGTTATGTCGCAAAAAGGAAATTACAGCGGAACCCGAGTTGGTCGAGTAACTAGAGTGCGGCGCGGGATTGATCCCGCGCGGGATTTTGCGGGATCCCGCGCCGCAATCCCGCATTTTTTGCGATTTGCGGGATTAATCCCGCAAATCCGATCCCGCACGAGATTTCGATTTGTAATCCCGCAGCGGGATCCGCAAATTGGTATGCGGATCCCGCAATTGGAAATTTTGTTAGTGAATAATGTCAGTTTATTCAAAATTAGCAAAGACGTTTTGCCAAATCCTTCAAATTAAAAGACTCGATGCTCACAAATTACACAAGTGGAGTAATAAGAATGGAATTTTTGAGTAGAAAGAAAATATCGTCTGGTGTAGGGGCTATTGATGTATGTCGGAAGTGTTGTGGGTGTGGGTTCGACCCCCGATTGATGCAAATTGGTTTTTTTATGTCTTTTGATGGTGCTAGGTCGTTTCCTAAATTCCGCCACTATGGGCGTTTCCTAAATCCGCCAGGGCGTTTCCTAAATCCGCCAGGGCGTTTCCTAAATCCGCCAGGGCGTTTCCTAAATCCGCCACCTATGTTTTATGAAGTAGTTTTAGACCTAATAACTTTATTCATACCTCACTAAATCACTTAAACCTTATACCATTAGAAAGCTAAAGATCAGGTGAAACTATTTGTAAAACTAAACTAAGCTGTAAATCAATGTTTAAGAAAGTTATGATCAGAAAACCACGAAAAAGCCTGATTTTTGGCAGTTTAGCTTATAACTTTTTTGAAACTTATCAAACCACTTCGACTTTGCTGTAATGCTTTCTCTATTCATCTAGAGCTTTCCATTGGTATAAGGATTAAGTGATTTATTGCGGTTTGAATAAAGTTATAAGGTAAAACTGCCAAAAATCAGGCTTTTTCGTGGTTTTCTGATCATAACTTTCTTAAACTTTGATTTACASCTTAGTTTAGTTTTACAAATAGTTTCACCTGATCTTTAGCTTTCTAATGGTATAAGGTTTAAGTGATTTAGTGAGGTATGAATAAAGTTATTAGGTCTAAAACTACTTCATAAAACATAGGTGGCGGATTTAGGAAACGCCCTGGCGGATTTAGGAAACGCCCATAGTGGCGGAATTTAGGAAACGACCCAGCACGTCTTTTGATGAGGATTTGTATGGAGGAAACAATTTATTATATTTTTATGATTTTTAAAAAGTTTTTGGGCGGCTTTTTACAACTTTTTGGAATTTCCATTTTTTGGTTGGGCGAAATTACAAAACAGGGGACCTTTTTTAACCTATAAAATTGGTAAAAAATGGAGTAAAAATAGCCCTATTTAGTTGCAACTTTCTTAACAAATTGAGTAAAAATCCCAAAAATTTTCCCCGGCGGCGCCTATCGGCACCGCCAACCCCTTCCTCAGCCCCAGCAGCAGAAGTGAAGCCAGATTCTCAAAAAAACTGGTGCTGAGGCAATCGAAGTTGAAGACAATGAGTAAGATATTTTTAATAACAAAAAAAATTTTGGTTCATCCTTGACCATTACAAAAAAAAATCCCCCCATTGTCAATCTTGGTTAATCCCAAACCCAGTTTTCCTAAAAATTCCGGTCCCGGCCCTAGTTACAAGTAGTCTAGGATAAATAAGAGCTTCAATGATACAAATTGAACAATTCGGTCCAGTTTGAAAAGTGTTTTGATTTTTCGGTAAAATTAAAAAATCCCGCAATCCCGCGCGGGATCCCGCAAATTTAAAATGCGGGATTAATCCCGCAAATCCGATCCCGCACGAGATTTTGATTTGTAATCCCGCAGCGGGATCCGCAAATCCGATTTTGCCGCACTCTAGTCGAGTAGGGGCCATTTGCGTTTCGCCAGTTGTGTCTGCCGTTTGCGTCTCAGTACAAAAAAAGCCGACTAAGTCCCACCAACAAAAAAATGTTTCTAGAATTTTCATTAGCAAAATTTTTATCAGATTATGAAGCACAAGTTAGCAAAACAAATTAAAAGGCAAAAATCAGTAATTTTACGAACCACACCAATTTTGTTAAAGAATGTGTCAGAAACAGAAATCAGACAACTTTGGATTAGGGGTTTGTTAGGCTTAGGCCTAAGCCACCCTGGCTTGGGGTTCGTTAGGCTTACGCTTAGGCACTCTGAACTTAAGGTCCTACCCTACTAAAAATCATGAACTTTGGTAGTATAAACTGAACGATGTCACTTAATAAACAAAGACAAAGAAAAAAGCAAAAAAACTATTCAAAAGCGGGTAGAAGCTTAAAAGATGCAAAAATATAAATTGTATTCGAAAATCTAATTTTGGTTTATATTTAATCAAATTTTGCAGTCCAAAAAATTTAAAAAAGTGGAAGGGACTTGGTCACCCTTTTTTGTACTAGGACTCGACCGGCCAGACGCAAACGGCCAGATGCAACTGGCCCTGAGACGCAGACGGCCCGCTTCGGAGTTGGTCGCACTTCGTATGTTTGGAATTTTTTTAAATGTGCAAATCTTCCTGATTTTTTGCACAAAGCTTGGCAACTAAAGCATCCTGATCTGAGTTCCCAGGCATGGATTTTGGAAATGACCTGGATCTGGATTACCTGGATTAACCCAGTCTGGATATCCCGGATCCAGGTGCTCCGACGATGGATTCCGGACCTGGAGACCAGGAAAATCCAGGTCCTGTCCGGGGCCTAGACAGAATAAGTACGAAGACCTGAAATAAGAGACGATGGCAACCCTGCTGAAGTAAGGAGAGGAAGAAAAGTCTCTTCAAATGATTGTAGCAAATGTGGGAAAGGGAGCAAAAACTTCGTCTTTGTGGGCGATGCATCGGTGCGGGTAGACACAAAAATCGATAACAGTTTTCACCTGAAGAGACAGAGAAGCAAAAACTTGGTACATTTTGGAGTGCCGAATAGAACAAAAATGTCCGAGTGCCGAAAAGTCTGAGTTTTGTAGCCGGTTATTAGCAGTGTTTTGCTGTTCCAACAATTTTGAACCTGTTCCTGTTCTGTTCTCAAATTTTAGAACAGCCTATCTGTTCTGTTCCTGTTCTGTTCCGACCTCGAGAACAGAACAGGAACAGAACAGAGTAAACTGTTCTTAGACTGTTCCAAATCAAAATTTTTCCGAGTGAAATTCAGTCTGAAATTTTAATTGATGATGCATTGGACAAAGTGTTCAATCACTTCCTAGTGATGCTCGAGACCTAACTTTACCAAGGCTTTACTCCGAGACTCGAGATTGACCCTCAAAAACACGAGACTTTTACGAAAATATTTTAATTTAAGTTCAAAATAGGGTTGTTCCCGACCCCTTGGGGCGGGAAAAGGAGGTTGGGGTTGGTCAGTCGAGGGTCGGGGGCGACCCAATTTTGAGAATGGGGAGCAGTTCTAATTCAAAATTTTTTGAGAATTCTGCTTTACATCCCTTCTTGCCCGCTTCAGTCCCATCTTCCGTCCCTTCCTTGACCGCTTCAGTCCCATCTTCCGTTCCCTTCCTTGAA
>MEIZ01000254.1:11231-30087 GCA_001723225.1 Globodera ellingtonae | reverse complement strand
CGCTTCAGTCCCATCTCCCGGCCCTTCCTTGACCGCTTCAGTCCCATCCCCCGTCCCCTTCTTGACCGCTATCCGGCGGAGCAGGACGATTGGGCCCCGCCGTTTGGGCCCCAGGGACCTTTGAAAAGCCATAACTCTTCTTGGAACCAACCAAACTAAATAAATTGGTAATAGTCGAAAACTCTATATGTTTAGAAGCTATCATCTAGCATGAACTAAACGATTATTTAAACCTTTAAAAAGTTATTGTTTGAAAAGAGCGAAAACCTAACGTTTGTGGTAATTTTCAATTATAACTTTTTTGAAAAGGATTTAATCACCCTGTTGATTTGAATACAAAATCTACACAACAAAAGCTTTCGATTGATACCAAATTTGTTTCGTTTGGATAATTCCAAGAAGAGTTATGGCCCTTCAAAGGTCCCTGGGGCCCAAACGGCGGGGCCCAAACGATCCACACTTTTATCCGGGTCCTCCGGATAACGGTTCCACCGGTTTCTCGACACCCGGATACCAGTACCGGATATTTTTGCCCGGATATCCGTCCGGATACCGGATAATTTCCAATTTTTAAAATTACTAATTAAAATTCTTGAAAAAAAATCAAATTTACGCAATTTCTCCCAACAAGTTAATCAAATTTCAGAAAATAAACAAAAAATAAAATCATTCAAGTTGAATTTGTTCACATTCATTTTCCAATAACTCTTCTTCGTCTGGAACAGGCGACGGTACCGATTCCTCAAACTATTTGCATATAGAAGGCCAGCAATAGAAAATATTCGTTCACTGCTTACAGAAGTCGCAGGAACTGTTAACAAATTTTTTGCAACCTCAGAAAGCAGTGGAAAGTTTTTTTTATGTTCTTTCCACCAGGCAAAAATATCAATATCGCGGTTTGGACGGGAAATGCTGTGACGGAAATGATTCATTTCGGCCTAAATTTTAAATTAAATTTGAAGTTAAACAAAAGCACAATTACCCTAAGACAGCATGATTTGAGAGCATTTGACACCGCCAAATGATAGAAATGTGCGGCGCAATGAAAGCTACAAATTTTAGTGAAAAAAATCAAGAAAATTTTGTACCTTTCCAATGCTAAAAGCCGGCACGATTTTGCCATATTTTTTGCATCGTCCCTCACACAAGCGACAATTTGGCTCATGTTCAATCCATTTTTCTCAACTGTCTCTTGGATCAGTCGCGCAATTTCTTCGCCTGTGTTCTCATTTTCGATAGCAATGGTAGCTAAGAGATTATCGGCTCGATTAAAATTCTCATCAACGGTGTGCGTCGTTTATAATAACCTCAATAATACTGGGTATTTGCTCGGCTTAGACCAACCGTCACTGGATTGCCAGCAATTTGTTGGACAATTTTTTCGCGGATTGAATCTGCCATCCTCGGAATTACCTCACGGCTGTAAAATTTTCGACCATAAAAACATAATAAAGCATTTTGTCGGGCCATTATTCTAACCAACATTTGTCAACTTGTTGTTGTTTTGACTTCTGTACATTTTTGTACAAAAAAGGAAGTAATTTTAGCGGGCTCTTCCGTTTTTTCCTCCTCCAGATACGCCTTCAACTCCTCTTCATGGCATAAATGCTTTATAATTGAAGAAGTTGAAAAATCCGGTGGGGTTGGAAAAGCATCTCCACACTTTAGACATTTTCGTTTTTGCTGGCCATCCACATTTATTTTGCAAAAAAATTTCCAAATTTTTGCGACCATTTGTATATACCTAAAGCTAAAAATTGGTAATTAATCGTTAAAAAAAATATGTGAAGCCCAGTGTTTCTATTTAATTTATTAAGAAAATGGCAAAATGTCTTACGCAAAATTCAAACATTTTAACTAGCACTAACACACTCAAAAAAAAATCTCTCCGAAAAACACCACCATTTGGAGTGCTTAATCCGCCCGGATCCAACCCCCCGGATACCGGGTATCCCGGATCCTGGACACCGGTCCCGGATAATTTGTCCAAAGCATCGGATACCGGTCCCGGTTCCGGATACCCGTTCTTGTCCAACCCTACTCGACATTAAACAGCCGCCAAAGGAAACGGTGATTGACTATTCGTTTAAGTTTAAAAGTGCGGTGTTCAATCAATCGATGAGAGCCGTGGGAAAGAAAAAGACCCTTAAATTTTCATTTTAATTTGTATTTTTTTTTTAAATTATTATTTATTTGGACAATTGTACGTTTTTGTATGCATAAACTCGAATTTCTTTTTTTTTAATTATTATTTATTTGGACAATTGTACGTTTTTGTATGCATAAACTCGAATTTCTTCAGGCAAATATTTTTAGTGTTGGTTGGGACCGGGAATTTTAAAATCCGGTCCGGGATCGTGAAAGCCGGGATCGGGACCATCATTTTGAACCGGAATCGTGATTAACCGGGATTGGCAACGGGGAAAATTTTTTTTGTGATAGTGTAAAAAAAAATTTATTTAAAATATCTTCCTCGTTGTCATTAATTTTAATTATCATCAATCTTTTAATTTTTAAATATTCAGTTAATTTCCTTTCTGAATTGTTATTCAATGTATGAAATGTCATCTAAAATATTTAAAAAGTGAAATTTAAAATTTTTAGATTTTGCAAATCATATATTAAAAAATAAGCGTATCACCTATAACAACTTTGGGTGGAACCCCCCGTATGTTTCACCCTAAATTCAATCTGTTGCCTAGCAGGAACTAAATGCTCAAAATTTGTCTCTAATAAAAGTCAGGTAGAGACTGTGGCGGGAATGCGTGAGAACCTTCGAAAATTGTCTGTGAATTCCCATAAGCCCGTAGAAATAAGGCAAAACTCGCATTGCTTTCATTTTGTTGCTCCGCTTTATTCTATTTTCTGTGTTCTTTCTGTGAGCCGATAAAGTGGGGGCTAAGCCAAAGCAAACAATTAGAAAATCCGTGAAAAAGTAATTTCCATAAAATTATTCCAATTTTGGGTGTTTTTCACATTGAACTTTTAAAACGAATTAAACCACGCTTTCGAATAGGGTTGGTCTCCGACCCCTTGGGGCGCGAAAGTCGGGGATCGGGGAGGCCAGGGTTGGCCAAGGGCTCAGGGGGCGGGGACCAACCTTACTTTCGAATGCCATTTTGTTTGTTTGATTTGGTTGAGTATAAAAAAAGTTATAGACTTTCAATTGCTGTGACTGAAGTGCGGCACTGAACTGATCCGCCCGGGCGTATACGTCCTTTGTGCAGTCGGGGAAAACTTAAAACATCCTTTTCTTTAAACTCATTTAATCGTTATAATTATTTTTCATTTTCAACATCAATCAATAAATGTCGGACAATCCAAACGAAGCGCAGAAACAATTGAAAGCAATGTGAGTTGTTTTTAAATGGAGGGTTGACCCGGTTATAGTTGCGTTTGTTCCTCTCCCAAATGAAAAATTAGGCCAAAATTATGCACTCATTTATTTGCTTTCTTATCCAGACAAAATCAAAAACCTAATCAAATTTGCAGTTCCATTTCCAACGACGTTTTGTTTGATGTGTTTAAATTCTGTGGCCCTCTTTTGCTCGGATTGAAAGTGGCACTGATCAGCCAACGATTTGACCTTTTGGTGGACGCGTATTTCAAATCGAAGAAATGGTCGTTGGGTTTTTTGGACATTCGTCGCGCAATTAAAGGGAATGGCGCTGAAATTGTCAAATTAATTGGCCTTGGTTTCGAGCTTCGGCTGTCAATTGCGCAACAAGCGCTGCCAGGCAACGTCGTCGAATTCAAAGGCCTTGCAATAAGGTCATTCTTCACGATTTAATTTTTGGGGTTTCATAAACTTTTAGTTACATGGACCAAAGTGTCATCGAATTTCTCAAACTCATGCGTCCGCTTTTCAACTCCACATGGACCATTCTTTACATTTTCACGCGCTATGACCAAACCCGCAGTTGGGAAATCATTTGGGAGAAGATTTGGCCTTTGATCAAAGACACAATTTGCGGCTTTTATTTGTATTCCTCCGAACTCAACCGTTTGCGCCAATTCTCTCCGACCGTTCTCCGCGATTGCCCAAAACTCCGAGTGATCAGATCCCGTGGTCTTTTTCCCGAATTTCCGGCCAATGACAGTGCCGGCGCATCTTCTGGCCAAGCAGTGGCCAAATGGCTGCACACGCCCCGCGGGGATAAACTCCCGAAAGTGCTAGGATGCCGATTTTATTTAGAAGGAATGGAAGGACTCAAAATGGTAATCGTTCATATTGAATTTCTGCTTTAATTTTTCCATTGTAGGCATTTTCCAATTCTGTCGATCGGGCCAATTTCATCATCTGTTTCCGTTTTTGGTCTTCTGATGTGCCATTCGAATTAAAGAACAATTTGACGGGGGAGCGATTGGAGTTGCGGCCCTTTGACGAAGGCAACTGGTTGTTGGTTCGTTGTCCAATTGAGCGGGACGAAGACAAATGGGCAAAATGGGAAAACGAAGCGGCTGAGGATAGTTATTGTCTTAAATGGAATGGCATCAACATTTACCTCCGCGATAATGAAATCGGTGATTTTGGCAGCATACAGGAGGGACATCGGCGACGGGTAGGAATTTCAATTCCAATCTTTTGGAATTTTAAAGAAAAAAACTTGCGGCATTCACGCGACGCGTTGTCTTACAATATTTTCTAAATTTTCAGACTATTTGACGCAAACGGAGGCCTAATGAGCCCAAATTCAGGACGAACGGAATTTGCGTAGAAGAATTAAACCAGAAGGCGGGCGCGTAACTAAAAGTTTCCGAAAAAGAACATTCTTTACCAAAAAGCCGGGTCAAATTTGTAAGGGACGAAAAAAAGTTTGAAAAACCGGGACTACATTTCAGTCTTAGGACATTTCAGTACTGGCCCCGATCCCGTCGGGTTTGTGGGATTAATCCCGCAAAAAATCCCGCTTATCGCAAAAAATGCGGGATTGCGGAGCGGGATCCCGCAAAATCCCGCGCCGCGCTCTAGTAGAAAGGTGCTGTGTAATCTTGACAGTGACTGAATTCCACAGCGAATTTCGACAGTCTTTTCATTTGATGGGTTTGATTGGTAAAGAAAAAAGTTATGCTATTTCAAAGATGGTCACCTCAAAAAGAGAGGGTGGATGTCTTGCGCATTATTTTAATTGTGTATTTTTGGGGTCTCGAGTATCGGGGTCAAGTCTCGGCTAAATTTCAAGTCTCGAACATTACTAAATCACTTTTTTGTTCACTGATCACTTTAAAATATCTACCAATATGTAAATGCAATATTATGAAATTTGAGGGGCATTTAACAATTCGAGTCAAAAATTTTCCGGCGGCGCCTGTCGGCAGTGCCGACTCGGCACCGCCGACCACCGCCCCTCATTCCGGTTCCTCCGGTGGATTTTGGCTTAGATTCGGAATCCAAAATTTTTGGAGGGTCCGGATTCCGAACCCTTCTTATTCTTAACAAGCTTCAAAATTTTTAAATTTTGGTTGTAAATCTGTCAACAATCAAAATTACTGATTTAAAGTGAAATTGAGTCATTTTTGCCCAAAAAGTAAATCATAATGTAAGACTTACAAGAATAGTCGCTTATAAAATTTGTTTCGCCAAATTATCCCGATTGATCAATGATCATTCTTACTCGATGCGCCCTCATACGTGAAAAATATTTATTCACGAACTCAAAAAGGATAAATGTACAAAGAAATGCATGAAATGTTAGTGATAAAGAGAAAACAAAACAATTCAATTGTTAACGGAAAAAGAAATGTAAAAAATAAATTAAACGAAACATTTTAAATTTTTTACCCGGTCGGGACCCCAATTCTTGATGATTGTCCAAAAAAGAAAAACATCAATAAATAGCGTGAAGAGAAATGGATTGATGGCAAAAGTTCCGAACAAATGCCGAATTAGGATGATCTGCCCAACAATAAGAAAAACGATGGCAACAATATAGTAGAGAATGATGATATTTGCATAAGAAATTGAACAAAATCCAACACTAATCGTCAAAAGATTTTCAAGATTGGTAAATTTGAATTATGTCATCAATATGTTGACGACACAGTGGACAATTTTGATCTAACGCCATAATTTTAATCAAACATTGTTTACAATATACATGACCGCAAGGAATGAAGGCGTAGCTTTCCTAAAATTTTGATTTAAATTAAAAAAATTGTAAAAATTATTTAAAAGGAGCAAATTCATTTTTCTTATTCCTGAAATTGATTAAAGAGAAATAATCGCTTCACCTCTTCCCCTAAGTAGCAAATAGGGCACTGCTTTGCTCCGTTAACAAAGACTTTGACGGCAAATTTAACGATTTTGAATCTGTTTGTCCACAACTCATTGCCCACCATCGAAACGAGAAGAGCGATTGCCAATGTCGAAGTTGCGATGAATAGCCAAAAGTTGGCGGAATATTGCTCGTTCACCAAACTATCCAAAATATGCGTTGTTAACTGTTCAATTTGCTGATTTAAATCATGGAATAGAATCTAAAAAAATGAATTTATTTTAAATTTGCTTCCAGACGCTCACCAAACAACAAATGGATGCTGCGTTAATAAAGAATTTGGTGGCAAATTTAACGATTTTGAATCTGTTTGTCCACAACTCATTGCCCACCATCGAAACGAGAAGAGCAATTGCCAATGCCGAAGTTGCGAAGTAAATTGCGAAGGATTGCCAAAAGGTGGCGGAATATTGCGTCTTCATTTTACTAAATCCAAAAAAAAATTTATTTATTTAAAATTTAAATAACAAACATGGTGGCAACAACTAGCGTGATGATAATGAGATATTTGCATAATTTGCACATTGCCCATTTCAGCAACGACAGCAACAATGTGCAGCAACGGTTTGTCTGAAACATTGTCTTTAATTATCAGAAACAATCAGTCAATGAAATGGCGGCAAATTTAACCACCTCAGAAATTACGAAGTAAACTGCGAAGTAAATTGCGAATGTAATTGCGCATGAAATTGCGATGAATTGCCAAAGGGGGACGGAATTTTGCGTGTACGGCGACTCCCAAATATTCATTTGCGGATTAAAATTTTGGAATTTAACCTAAAAAAATGAATTTATTTTAAATTTGCTTCCAGACGCTCACACTCAAAAAATAATGAAACTTAAGCCAACAACTAATCAAAAAAAATCAACAATGGATGCATTGACTTGAACGAATGGTATAAATTGTAAAAAGTTGGTGGACTATTGAATTCTTACAAATGTTGGTACTTTCCTGTTATGAGGCACACCCAAAAATTAAAAAAATTTTATGGGCGAAACGTCCGTCTTTCATTACTGGGCGAAATGTCCGTTTTTTCACTACTGGGCGAAACGTCCGTCTTTCGTTACTGGGCGAAATGTCCGTTTTTTCACTATTGGGCGAAATGTCCGATAGCCCTTTTTGTTTCGTGCTTTAGCCGATCGCCAAGTGCGCTCAATTGTCTGAGTATACAGCGAGTGGGGAAGCGGCGGCGTTGTTCGAATGGTTAATTTATGCGGTGAGAATGTCAAATTGCGCGCCCTTTTGTCGATTTTTTAAAATTTTTGGATGTGGCTTCATAACAGGAAAGTACCCAAATTTTGTGCTTTTGACCTTTTTAAAAATGAATCTTAGCATTTATCTAAGAGGACGAAGACTGCGGATAATGAATAAAAAAGGCATTTAGGGGTATTAGAGGTCGTAGAATCCAAATCTGACCTCCATTTAAACCAATTTTGGACACCGGACCCAAATTCGAACATTTGGTCCATTCAAGAAGCACAAAATTACAACAAAAAGAAAATTGTTAACGTTTATGCCGAAATGCGATTGTGGGTTGTGACAATATTCTGTCGTAAACATGCGCACGGCACGCACACATTTATTGATCTTCTCGCTACAGTCATTCGCGAAGAAGATAGTGAATCACCATTCACTTCTCTAACTCCGCACATCGTACG
Source organism: Globodera ellingtonae (assembly GCA_001723225.1). NCBI lineage: Eukaryota > Metazoa > Nematoda > Chromadorea > Rhabditida > Heteroderidae > Globodera > Globodera ellingtonae. The sequence goes on along the minus strand of MEIZ01000254.1, from coordinate 22,153 downwards.
GTGTGTCTGATTAACAAATAAGGCAAAAAAATTTTCCAAAAAAACAATTCTCTAGACTTGTTTTTGTGCTGAACACCGATTTTTCAAAAATTTTGTGCGGAAGTGTTGAAATCAGTTTCTGGGCAGGTTTAATTGCGGAAAATTTCGACAATTTTTCTTTCAAACCCGAAGCTTTTCGGCGCAGGCCTGTTCACTTTAGTGCCGAACACTTTCAGCAGTGCCGGAGCACTTTAGTGCCGAATTCGCAGATATCAGAACCCAGCATTTTACACTGATTCAATCAAAATACTGTTACTAATAAAACGGTATTTTCTGTGTTTACCGTATTACCTCTTTTAATTCCACCCTCTCTAATAATGCCACCACCTCTAATAATGTCGCCCTCTCTAATAATGTCGCCGGTTAATAATGGCGCCCCCATTTAACATTATGAACCAAATTTATCATTTCTTTTCCACTGGGCAAATTTGACGAGATGTAACGGGGAAAATGTATAAAACTATGATTTGCTAAATTTCAAAAAATAATTCATCGTCTTCTCCAACACCGCTAAGCTCCAAATCATTTTCATCTTCTGACAATCCCGCTTCTTCAACATAATTTGAAAAAAAAGTCAATCTTTAGGGGTGCATTTTTGGATTTTATTGCATTTTCTTAAAGAATTTTTCCAGAAAAAAATTTTCTCAAAAATCAATCTTAGGGGTCAAATTTTTATGTTCTGCCCGAGACCAGGGCCGTAAGAGGTCCGACGGCAGTGCTGATAGGCGCTGCCGGAAAAAATTTTGAATTTTTGATTAAATTTGTTAAGAAAATTGGTCCAAAAATGAAAATTTTGCAAAACAAAAGGGTTCCCATATGGTTTTTTTTCTCAAAAAAATTTTCGCCAGCGGAGGTATGGAAATTGTGTGGAAAAAGTGAAGAATTTTCGTGATAGCTGAACATATCGCCAAACAGTTTGAAAATTAATGTCGCCCTTTCTGAGGAGGTTGAAAATTAATGTCGCCGGTGGAATTAAAAGAGGTAATACGGTATCAACTTTATTTCCTCCATCCAATTCCGTTCATTCTCCCTTTTTTCTCTTTTTGGGCTCACTCGGACATTTGTCACTCGAGGAGTCTGAAATAGAAAAATCGAAGAGAATGGAGAGAATACGAGAGAATTGGCGTGAAGCCAAATTTGGCATTGGCTTAAGTCTTTAGAAAGATTATTTATGTTAAAAATAAAGTAGATGAATCAGTCGGTTCACATGAATTGGGGCAATTTTAGGCTTTATCAATTACTGTTTTTCATTCCACGTAAATGGGGCGCTTTTCCTGGACATTATAGTTAGGCAATCCGTTAGAAAACTCTCTTAACAATTTGCTTGGCCAATAACTTTTGGATTTTTCAATATCGTGAAAATAACTGCGTAAATCCTGGTAATTTTTCTCCAAATTTATAAGGATTTTTACTTCTGGGGAGGGGAGGGGGGGAGGTCGGCGGGCACTAGCAGTAGGGTTGGCCTATTCGGATATATCCGCGAATATCCGTGACCACCCCTGATTAGAGCACAGATCGATACAAACATTTGCGTGCATTTTCGCTTTTTTTGATCATATTTTTTTCAATTACAAAATGAAACCAAAACAACATTTAATTTTTCGTGGAATTTTGACAATACAAAAATTCCGTATCACTCGACTCCGATAAGTTTTTCGTTTAGCAGGCCAAAAAGGGACATTTATCCGTTTTTGTACAAAATAATTTATTTTAGAGCTCATTTTAAAACTCCAAATTCCATTCAATTTTTTCTTTTTGGGCTCCTCGGACCTTCGTTTGCGCCAAACAGTCTTAAAATAGAAATATAAAAAAGGAATCTGGGAAATACCGGGGGAGTGTTATGGGGAGAAAATGCGGCAAATCCCTTTTACACCTTACCCGTCGCCGATGGCACTGTCTTCGAACTTAATGTTGACGCTATTCCACTGACAATGCCAATCCAAATCAATTGCCTCTTTTTCCCACTCGGCCCATTTGTCTTCGTCGCGCTTAATTGGACAACGAACCAACAGACAAAGCACCAACGGCCACTTGCATTTGTCGTCTAAACGTCGCAACTCCAATCGCTCCCCCGTCAAATTGTTTTCCAGCTCAAATGGCGCAATGACAACAAAAACCGAATGCCCAAGACAGATGATGAAATTGACCGGAGCGGTCGAATTGATAAATTCCTAAAGAGGAATAAATAATTAAGCAGATTCCAAATAAAATAAAACAAATTCAAAAACTTACCTGTTTCAGTGCCTCCATTTCTTCCGAATTGAATAAGCAATCCAACACCTTCGGAAGTCCATCCCTGCGGGGTGTGTGCAACCATTTGGCCAAAGCTTGGTCAGAAGAAGCGCCGGCATTGTCATCGACCGGAAATTCGGGGAAACGACCAAAAGATCTGATCAATCGAGTCTTGGGCAATCGACGAGAACGCTCGGAGAGAATTGGCGCAAACGGTCGAGTTGGGAGGAATTCAAAGAAAGCCCCGAAATGTTGTCATTGATCAATGGCCAAATCCGGCGCCAAATAATTTCCCAACTCCGGGGTTGATCGTCGGATGTTCCGATAAAAAGATTGGTCCCTTTGGAGTCGGAAAGTGGACGAATGCTTCTGAGAAATTTGATGACACTTCGGTCGATGTAACTAAAGCGGGCTTAAAGACTTATAAGTTATAACAGCGATCGGACTCATTTTAAGTGTTTAGAAATGACCTTATCCAAATGCGCTCAAATCCGATCACATTGTTTGGAAGCGAATTTTGTGGAATTGGCAGCCAACCGACTTTACGGTCACCGATTTTGATAATTTCAGCGCCATTTCCGTCCATTGCGCAGTAAATGAACAACTCGCCCAACGACCATTCCTTCGATTTGAAATACGCGTCCACTAAACGGTCAAATCGATCGCTGTCAGCGCAAATTTCAGTCCGAGCTCAAAATGTTCACAGAATTTGAACACATCAAACAAAACGTCGTCTTATAGGGAATCAAAATAGCACTATTTTCTCGTTTAAGGGAATTTTTACTTATCGCTGAAGACGCAAAATTTTAATTCGGTGAGGGAGAACATTTTTTTGGGTAGAAGGGGGGGGGGGGTGTTTAGGACCAGTGTTTTCCTGTTCCAGCTTGGCCTGTTCTGTTCCTGTTCCTGTTCTATTCTAGAATTTAGAACAGCACAGGAACAGGAACAGATTCAAAATTCTTGGAACAGGAAAACACTGTTTAGGACTGGCCGAAAAGCAAAAATAAAACGCGCTATTTACTCACATTTCCTTCAATTTTTTCACTTTCTTCGGGTTGTCAGACATTTGTTTTTGTTGTTGTAAATCCAATGATTTTTATGGTGCCAATGAGCTAAAAACTGAAAAGTTAAATATATATAAAAACGGAAAGCACGACAAAAGACCAAATTTTGGACCAATAGACAAGTGTTAATCGAGTACAATTGAAATCGAACAGTGAACTTTTGTAAGGATTTCGTTGCGAATTTTGCCCCATTTTTGTTTTAGCAGCCTTTTTTAGACCTATTTTGCTTCTGAGGGGAGAGGGGGGGGGGAATTTAAAGGAATTTGTTTGCAAAATTGGTCCAAAAACTGCAAAACCTTTCCCAATTACACGAAATCCGAGAGCCAAAACCCACAGCGTTTTCGAAACCCGACCATAAAACTAATTTTGATTAAATCAAAGTGCCGTTTGCGCTGCCTGCCAAAAAATTGTCCCACTTGAAAAAAATTAAAATTTTGTGAAAAAATTATTTGGAACACTTTCACTAAAAAGCAAACTTTGATATTCGTCTCCAAATGTGTTGTTCAAAATGCTGCAAAATCGTTAGTTTGGAAGCAGTTTTGGATTGCTATTCACATCATTAAGTTCAACTTGGAGAGCCTCTCAAATTTGTTGAAAACATTTGCCATATTTCTGAAATTGTTCCAATTTTCTTTAAAAAATGTTTTAAAATTAGGGTTTTCCGGTAGAAATTGGCCTTTTTGCCTACCAATTGCAAAAGAAGAAGAACAAAACACAACATTTAATGGGCGATGGATTGGAAAAAATACAAACTTTAAAATGTGTGGGAAAGCAAAACTTTCAATTTTTAGTCAAATTCAAAGTTTGAATTTCAATACAAATTCCGTTCGGCTCATTCACTTTTTTCTTCTTTTTTTTTTGCTTCTTGGGACCTTCGTTTTGTCGTCTTCGTTTGCGCCGTCTGAAAATCAGGGGTGGCGTCCGAATTAAAAAAATTCACGAGAAATTATTACGAATTAATAATCCAAAAACTGCTCTAAATTGATAAATAAAACCAACATTTAAGCCTAGAAATCCGCCCCCTTAGCTATCACTTTCAAAAAAATTTCGAAGAATGTCTCTTCAGTAAATTCATTTTGTTTTACCCGTCGCCGATGTCCCCGTCGTTTAAGTTAATGCTAATCCTATTCCAATGACGGTGCCAATTCCACTTAGCGGCCTCCTTTTCCCACTCGGCCCATTTGTCCTCGTCGCGTTCAATTGGACAACGAATCAACAGACTAAAGTTTTCGTCAATGCGACGTAACACGAATAGCTCCCCCGTCAAATTGTTTTTGAGTTCAAATGGCACAATGCCATCATAAGAATCCCAAAGATTGATGATGAAATTGACCGCATCGGTCGAATTGACAAATGCCTAAACAGAAGAATTGACTTATGCAAAAAATTCACAATTAAAGATTACCCTTTTGAGTCCTTCAATTCCTTCCAACCAAAATTGGCATTCAAAAACCTTTGGAATTCCATCCCCGCGGGGCGTGTGCAACCATTTGGCCACTGCTTGGTCAGAAGAAGCGCCGGCACTGTCATCGGCCGGAAAGACTTTATCGTAATGCGTTCGAATCCGATCACTTTGTCTGGCAGCGCTTTTTGCGGAAACAGCCGATGCTTGGCTTTATAGCCAAGGCATGTGACAATTTTAGCGCCATTTCCATTAATTGCGCCGACCATTCCTTCAATTTAAAATGCGCGTCCACCAAACGGTCAAATCGATCGCTGAGAAGCGCCAATTTTAGTCCGAGAACAAAATGTCCACAAAACGCGAAAACTCCGAACAAAACGTCGTCGCAAACAAAACTGAAATTCGGTTTAAGGTATTGGTTTTACTTAGTGGTTCTTCGTAATCTGTGAACAAAAAACATATTTCCAGACAATTTTAGAATGAAAACAAATCACCGATTTTATTTATCTAGGGTTGACTCAATTAATCAATCTGATAAACTCACATTTCTTTAGAATTTTTTCGCCACTTTACTCGGATTGTCAGACATTTTTTGTTGTTGTAAATCCAATGGTTTTTATGATTTCCAATGAGCTAAAAATTGAAAAGATGGCATTTTTAATGCATATAAAAATTAGAAAGAAAATTGCTCGAAAACCGGCACGCTGAACCCAAAAAATAAAATTTTGGAATCGATGGGGAGAGGAAGAATTTAAAAAAAGAGGTTCCAATTAAGGAAATCGAGTGAATCGGATGATGGACATTTCTGATAATATCAATTTGCTATTAATTAAATAATTGTATCGCCATCAGGGCTTTCAGATGAACTTCACACGCCTCGTTTTGCCGGTAAAAAAGCCCTTTTTTCGGGGCTTGCTTGGGCCTTCGTTTGTGTCAAGTCTGAAAAAAAAAATCAAAAAAGGAAGTGCGCGCGGGTAGAATCTGGGAAAAATGCGGCAAATGCCATTTGTTGTCCTTACCCGACGCCGATGTCCCTGTCGTTGAAGTTAATGGTGATTCGATTCCACGGACAATTCCATTCAAGCGCCTCCCTTTCGAATTCGGCCCATTTCTCTTCGTCGCGCTCAATTGGACAGCGAATCAACAGCCATTTGGTTTCGTCAAAGTGCCGAAACTCCAATCGTTCCCTCGTCAAATTGTTCTTCAATTCAAATGGGACAATGCCATCTGAAGACCGAACCCAAAAACAGATGATGAAATTGACCCGTTCGAACGAATTGACAAATGTCTAAACAGAAAAACTAATTTAAAGCAGAAATTCGCAATGAAAAATGACCATTTTGCCTTCAATTTCTTCCAAACAAAAATAGCATTTCAACATCTTCGGAAGTCCATCGCCGCGGGGCGTGTGCAACCATTTGGCCAAAGCTTGCCAAGGAGAAGCGCCGGCACTGTCATCGGCCGGAAATTTGGGAAAAAGATCAGCGGATTCGATTCGAAGTTTTGGGCAATCGCGGAGAATGGTCGGAGAGAATTGGCGCAGACGGTCGAGATGCGAGTGAGACAAGTCAAATCCGCAAATGTTGTTTTTGAACAACGGCCAAATCTTCTCCCAAATGATTTCCCAACTGCGGGTTTGGTCTTCGGTTGTTCCAATGGAAATATGGGTTCCTTTGAAGTCGAAAAGCCGGTGAATGTTTTGGAGAAAGGCGATGACACTTTGATCAATGTAACTAAAAGGGTAAAATCCCAACTCGTTCCCGGCCAACTCGTTCCCTTTTCAACTGTTTTTTCGTTATAACTTCTTTCAAAGTTAACCAAATCAAATAATTTTGATATCATTCGAAAGCCTACAACTGTAGAAGCTTTCAAAAGCACAAGCTAAGCTAAGGACAATTCTCAAAAAAGTTATGGCCAAGTTTGGCCAAAAAAACGTTTTATGGCCATAACTTTTTTGAGATTTGGCCAATCGCTTAGCTTTTGTTTTTGAAAGCTTCTACTAACTGTAAGCTTTCGAATGATATCGAAAATGTTTGATTTGGTTAACTTTGAAAGAAGTTATAACGAAAAAACAGTTGAAAAGGGGAACGAGTTGGGGGTGAACAAGTTGGCCGGGAACGAGTCGTCCTCCGTCCAACTAAAAGTAGGTATGTAAAATTGAACAAAACAATTGAGGAAAAACTTAATGGCTTCAAATAATTTAAACCGACAATGACCTTATTGTAAGCCATTTGAAGCCGATCACTTTGTCCAGAAGCGGCTCGTGCGGAATTGGCAGCTGACGCTCGACTTTATAGTGAACGTATTTGACGATTTCAGCGCCCTTTCCGTCAACTGCGCGACGAATGTCCAACTGACCCAACGACCATTCCTTTGATTTAAAATGCGCGTCCACCAAAAAGTCAAATCGATCGCTGATCAGAGCAACTTTCAGTCCGAGCACAAAAGGCCCACAGAATTTGAACACATCAAACAGAACGTCGTCGCAAATGAAACTGAAAATTTAAATTTATAAATGAAGCCATTCGCTTTTCAAAAAAAAACGGTAATGGCGTTCTTTCATTGGTCCCGATTTTTTTTTAAATGAAGGTTTTATGCAATTTATGGAAGAACTCGGGGTTAGCGAGGTTGCTGATCACGAATATGACATCAGATTTATCATACGACATAATCTAATCAATGCTTTCAACATATAAGATTTTTGCAAAAAAAATACAAAATTTCAGTCGCTACAAAGGTATTTCTAGGGGTATTCGGGGGGTGTGGAATCCGAATCTGAGCTCTATTTCGATTTTGAATTTCAGACCCGAAACCAGTCCGAGAACAAAATGTCCACAGAATTTGAAGACTCCGAACAAAACGTCGTCACAAACGAAACTGAATTTGGGTTTAAATGAAAATGCTGAAAAAGAAGTGTTTAGATTCCGTAAACTCGGCAAATTCTTTTTTGTTACATCCAAAATCTACCAATTTTTTAGAAGAAGCCTATCTTCAAAAAAAAATTGTTATTTTACTTCTCTAAAGAACTGAAAAAATGCTTGTTGCGGTCCCTCCCTGCCTGCTCGTTTACCATTCGCTTTTCGAATAAAAAAACTCACATTTCTTTCAATCGTTTCGCCACTTTCTTGGGCTTTTTAGACATTTGTTTTTGTCGTTGTAAGCCCAAATGCTTTTTATGATTCCAATCAGCTAAAATTGAAGATTGGCATTTTAATACATATAAAAATTAGAAATCAAGACAAAAACTGAATTATGGGCCGAAACACATGTTCTTATCGTAAATCAAATGCAGGTTCTTACTGTCCCAACCAATTCCTTGGACACTTCCTTAGTTAACCAAAAACGAGATTTTTTAAAATTTCGGTTCGGCCTCAAATCGACGGACGGAGGACGATTCGTTCCCGGCCGATTCGTTCACCCCCGATTCGTTCCCCTTTTCAGAAGTTTTTTCGTTATAACTTCTTTCAAGTCTAACCGAATCAGACATTTTCGATATCATTCGAAAGTTTTACAACTAGTAGAAGCTTTCAAAAGCAAAAGCTAAGCGATTGGCCAAATCTAAAAGAAGTTATGAACATAAAACGTTTTTTGGCCACAATTGGCCATAACTTTTTTGATATTTGGCCAATCGCTTAGCTTTTGAAAGCTTCTACTAGTTGTAAGCTTTCGAATGATATCGAAAATGTTTGATTTGGTTAACTTTGAAAGAAGTTATAACGAAAAAACAGTTGAAAAGGGGAACGAATCGGGGGTGAACGAATCGGCCGGGAACGAATCGTCTTTTTACCAAATCGACAACCCCCTAAAGTCTAGACAACTCACAATTGTTTAAACTTTTTGTTCTCAAAAAACTCTCCCACTCAAAAAAATTTGATCAAAATTCTGTCCACTTTCCCTAAAAAGCTAACTTTGATATTCGTCTCCACACGCGTTGTTAAACATGCTGCAAGTCATTAATTTAGACACATCATCAGTTGCAACTTGGAGCCCTTCAAATTTGTTGAAAACATTTGCCATATTTCTGAAAATTGTTTAAATGTTTAAAAATTATGGTTTTCAACTAGAAAAGCTTTTGCTGCCAATTGCAAAATAATGGGAGCAAAACACAACATTTTATGGGCGATTGCCAGACTTTTTTTAAATAAATTTAAAATCTAGAAATTCTTAAGTATAAAATAACCGCTACGTTTATTAACCGGTTTTGAAACGCCACCCCCGCTGAAAAACAGCGCGGTAATAACCGTGCCGAACACTAATTAATTCCACAAACCTTAAGGGCCCGTGATGGGATGATATGTATCATTTGAAATCAACTGAAATGAAATTTTAATTCCTCCCATATTTGATAGAATCGGACGACCTATTTGAGTCATTTCTTAAAAATGTTTAAAAGAGGAAAAATTGTTTGAATTTTTATTTGGTGGATAATAAAAAATTTTCATTTATGGACGGCGCCCATCTCTGATACAAAGCAATAGGCTTTAATTAATTAATTAATTGTATCGAAATCAGGGCTTCCAGATGAACCTTTCAAACGCGCTTACGGACCTTCGTTCGGTCGAGGGCTTTTTGTGTATTTTATTTTTTTGGAAAGTTGAATAAATTTAAAAAAGCTCCGGTATTTTAACCCCCAGGCCAACTCATCGCTGTTTAACCATCTTCTCCAGGCATTTGAGCTCTGGGCCAGTAAAGCGCCACCATTTTTCTCTTATTTTTTTTAGCTTCTAGTGCTCCCTTCTTACCCCTACAAAATTTGGTGGAGTTTCTGAGAATTTTGAAAAAAAAATTTTTATTTTCACCAAAAATCTCGAATCTCGACTGTTCCGGCTCGAATAAAAAAAAACCGAGTTTTCGAGATTTTTCGAGATCCGAGATTTTTTCGAGAATCTCGTCTCGCTCGAAGCTCAAGTCCGGTCTCTAGTTTTGAGTGATTTCGAATCTGGGCCATCAGATCCATATTTTCCAATTAAATATATCTTAATTATTTAATTGCAATAAATGCATTCATTAAACGTCATTCATGAATTATTTAAGCTCAACGGCCAATACCGGGAAGTCAGAGGGCAGAATGAATCCCATCACTTTTATTTTGAATGCTTTGTATGTGTAAAATCMCTCAATTTTAATTTATTTGTTCATTAACAGAGGCGAGAAGGGGAATCCGCGAGTTTTTGGGGCTATTGGAAGGACAAAAGCAAGGACCCCATTCGCATTGACGACTTCCAATGCTTAGGTTATGAAGACGCAGGCATTAAACAGCCGCCAAAGGAAACAGTGATTGACTATCCGTTCAAGTTCAAAAGTGCGGGGGTCAATCAATTGATGAGAACCTTGGAAAAGAAAAAGACTCTTAAATTCTTATATTAATTTGCATTTTTAAAATTATTATTTATTTGGACAATTGTACGTTTTTGTATGTAAACTCTACTTCTTCAAGCCAATATTTTTTAGAGTTGGCCGGGACCGGGATCGGGACCAGCATTTGAACCGGGATTGGCAATGGGGAAAATTTTTTTTGTAACATCAACGGTGAAACAAAAATTGATAATATTATTGAAACACGTCGTTTTTGACGAGCATTATTTTTACGGTAACGGGAATCCCGTCCCGTTAAATTGAAAACCCCGTTCCTGTTGCCGAAAATTAATTTTAATCTTTTTCCAATTCTTTGTGTAAAATTTTCAAAATTTCCCGTCACCGCGGGATACGCGTGAATAATTCGGAGGGATTTTTGCGGGAGCGGAAAAACGTGGAAATCCCTTCAGGATTCCCGTCCCGCAACATTTTGAAATTGCCGCAATTTTTGATTTGGAACTCTGATTTATCGCATGAGAGAGTCTGAATATTCGGAAAAAGTCGTTTTTGGTTTTAACAATGCTCGAGGCAAATGCTGACCCATGGGAATCGCTCAGAAATTGTGACGGGAGGGGGAGGCGGGGGCGGGCAGGGGATGGCACACGGACCGCGGCTCGGCAATTTTGGTCCGCGAACCGCGGCATTTTTACGATCAGAAAATAAAATGTATAAAGCGATTGTTGGGGGAGGGGCGGTTGAATATTTGGTTAGATGTTGGCACATTCACTGCATAAATAAATCCCACAATAAATAATCCATTTTGAAAAAAAGTGACGTTGGGGGTCAGTTGACACAAAGCAAAAAATTCTTATACATACGGCACAAAGCCC
>MEIZ01000253.1:78626-91383 GCA_001723225.1 Globodera ellingtonae | reverse complement strand
GCTGGTGACGAATTGACGGTGACGAAAAGACTGGATCTGAAATGAGGTAGAACCGTTTTTTAGGGTTAGCCTATCTCTGTCTCTTATACACATCTAGATGTGTATAAGAGACAGATTCGGACCGGTAGCCTTTTTTTTATATGGGTCCACTCCAGCAGCAGACAAAAATAGACGATGCGCCAAAATCTAACCACTGAAATTTCTTTCGATTTTCGAAAGTTTGTAGCACAGGCCAGTGCTTATAACCAAATTTTGCAGAGATGCCTCTAGTGCTCCCTTTTTACCACTACCAAAATTGGTGGAGTTTGGAGAATTTTGAAAAAATTTGGTTTGAAAATTTTAAACGTTTTTGACTATAACAAAAATCCTGGGCCGCATTCATTAACCAGGATACTGAAAAACGATAAGTTATTGTGTTTTCTAGCGATGGTGAAAGTTTGGAAAAGATCTGTAGGTGTAGAAAAAAGTTCTTAGGTGTGAAGTGTGGATAGTCAAAATATTATTAAAAAAGGTGAGAGAACGCCAAAGGCTGATAACATGTTAGAGATAAAAGGGAAAAACGAGATAGTACAGGGGTTTTCTTTGCTGCTGGAGTGGACCCATAGTGCTACAATCATTCGAATGGACTTTTCTTCGCCTCACTTCGAAGTCATTTGTCCTTATTATAAGTAGGGCGTTACGGATTTTAGAACAAAAACGAAATGAATTTCATTCACCCCAGGCCCAGAATTCGATTTTTATTATGTTACTAATTTTTATATGTTTAAAAAATTCCATTTTTCAGTTTTTAGCTCATTGGAATCATAAAAATCATTTTGCATTTGCAAAAACAAAAAACAAATGTCGGACAATCCGAAGGAAGCGGAGAAACAATTGAAGGAAATGTGAGTTTTTTGAAGGGAATAAGCAAAACTAATGCCATAAATGGACGACGGAAAATTAAAAAAAATTTTGGACGTTTAAAATTTCAAATGCATGTTTTTTAGGGTGACACATCATTTCAGATCCAGTCTTTTCGTCACCGTCAATTCGTCACCAGCATTTCGTCACCGTCATTTCGTCACTTCATTTCGTCACCACAAAATTAAATGTATGGCGTAAAGCTATTCTTTCTACACATGAATATCGATAAAATAAATATCCTTTTAAATATGTAATGCAAATAAAATAACTTAGAATTTTGTAATAAAGCGCTCACAGCTCAGAGTCTAATTTATGTTTAAAGTATTAACAACCTAAAAATTGAATTGTAAAACTTCCAAAGCAAAGAGTAGCGGAAAGTTTCCGTCTGTTATTCGTAAACACATGTTTGTTTTGATGGTGTTGCTCTTCGGTCGGATCCTTTATTTCTTTGTTGAATTGAGAGTTACCTAATTACAATCGCCCTTTACGAAGCAGAAATCATCGGCGGATGAGATTTGCACCAAAAACTAAAAAACATTTTCATCAGTTTACTATTATTTTTGTTGTCTATATTCCTGAATTAAAATAATTTCCCCCAAAAACCCAGAAAATGGCGGATGATAACATTAATTTTGAGGAGGGAGAATTGTCTTCATCGGCTGGAGAATTATCTTCTTCGATGGACTCATTTGGGCGGTGGGAAACAATTGTTCAAGACTACGAAAATGCTCCCGCTAATGGAATTCGTGGTAGGGGAATCAAAAGAGGAAGTGTTTATGTGCAACAAGATGAGAATCTATTGTCACTCTTCGGACAGTTTCAGCAAAGAGCTGATGATGACCCGCTTCGTTACCTCAGGACAATCGCTCATCATTTGGGAATGCCATAAAATCCCATTTCTAATCACACTATTTTTAAATTAACAAATAACATCAGGCATTTTAAGTGAAATATCATCTAATATTATTTTTTTCAGTTTTACGTTTTTTAAAAAACTAATTTTGGTGGCGAAACAATTTTAGATTACATAATAATTTTTCGGAATTTTATTTTACGCCATACATTTAAATTTTGTGGTGACGAAATGAAGTGACGAAATGACGGTGACGAAAAGCTGGTGACGAATTGACGGTGACGAAAAGACTGGATCTGAAATGAGGTAGAACCGTTTTTTAGGGTTAGCCTATCTACGCATTAGAAAACCCGGGAACCACCTTTTCAATATTTTATTGTAAAATTTAGAAAATCCATTTTTCAAAAAATTCAGGTCCAAGGTTCGAACTTGGGAAAATGGAGTTAGATTCGGATTCTAGTCTCAGTAAAGAGCATTAGAAACTATTTTCTAACGACTTTAAAAATGTGTTTATTTTTTGAAAAAAAATTCGAAACCAATTCTTTAAGATTACCGAATTTTCAGTTTCATTTAGGTCGGACGGGAAGTTTCCTCGATTAATAGAAATTTCTGACAATTTTCTGAAGGGTTTCACGCCCTTTCCGCGTTAATGAGAAAATGTTGCTCCTTTTTGACCAATTTTAACAAAGCGGGAAATTGTTTATTTGCCTCATTTAGACCTCGTATTTTCAGTCCCATTTGTGCCGACGTTTTGTTCGAAGTCTTCGAATTCTGTGGCCCTTTTGTGCTCGGATTGAAAGTTGCTTTGATCAGCGATCGATTTGACTTTTTGGTGGACGCGCATTTCAAATCGAAGGAATGGTCGTTGGGGCGGCTGGACATTCGTCGCTCAATTAATGGAAAGGGCGCTGAAATTATCAAATTCATTGGCAGTAAAGGCAAGCGTCGGCTGCCAATTCTGCGAGAGCCGCTTCCTGCCAATGTTATCGGATTCAAAGACCTTGAAATAAGGTCAAAAATTTATTTCATACATTAAAAAAGTAGAATCGGTTATTCTATTGTCGATTTAAAATTATTTGAAAACCGTTCAAAATTTTTTCACAAATGTTTTTTCCTTTTTTTTTAGTTGCATCGACCAAAGTGTCCTCGATTTTCTCAAAAGCATTCGCCACAAAGACTCCAATCTTTGGATTGGAACACCCGGCAACCAACACCGCAGTTGGGAAATCATTTGGCACCRAATTTGGCCTTTGATCCGTGACAACATTTGTGGATATTACTTGTTTCTCTTTGGATTCGATCATTTGCGCCAATTCTCTTTGACCGTTCTCGGCGATTGCCCAAAACTCCGAATGATCAAATCCGAATATCTTTTTCCTTCGTTTCCGGCCGCTGACAGTGCCGGCGCTTCTTCTGAACAAGCTTTGGCCAAATGGTTGCACACGCCCCGCGGGGATGGACTTCCGAAGGTGTTGAAATGCTTTTTTCATTCGAAAAAAATGGAGCCACTGAAAATGGTGATTTTGTTTTATTGGACTCTGTTTTAAATTCTTTTCAAGGAATTTGGCAATTCAATTGATCCGGTCAATTTTATCATCTGTCTTTGGGATTATCCTTCTGCGGACATTGTGCCATTCGAATTGAAAAACAATTTGACGGGGGAGCGATTGAACTTGCGGCGCTTTAATAGAGACAATTGGCTTTTGGTTCGTTGTCCAATTGAGCGCGACGAAGCGAAATGGGCTAATTGGGAAAAGGAGGCAGCTAAATGGGATTGGAATCGTCAGCGGAATCTCATCCAAATTGACTTCGACGACAAGGACATTGGCGACGGGTAAGGGCCAAATGGGGGGATCAGAATAATTTCTCCTCCACTGAACCGATTATTTCACACAGGCTTTGACTTCATGAATGAGGAGGAGGACGAACGAAATTTGATGGAATAAACATTTATCGGATTGATATGTATCGGAGATGGGGCGTCGTGAATAAAGGATAAATGTTTTATTATCCAAATGCGAATTTTTCTAACTATTTTTCCTCATTTAAAATGTTATCAAAATTAGAGGTCGGCGGGAACGTGTTTCCCGTGGGGAAAGTGCTGCGGGAGTCCCGTTCCCGTTCTTTTTAAAATTCCCTCTCGCATAATTTATAATTTTACCGTTTATTTTAAAATTTTATTATTTTGGGGAAGAAATGTGCAGAGGAAAACAATAAATATAGTAAGTGCTTGCATTTTCAGGTGCCGTGGATAAATGTTCAAGAAATTAAACTAAAACAATCACGGGGGGGAGGCATATTTCTAGCGAATTCGAGGGAAAAAGAAAACAAAAACTTTATTCAAATAAATAAAAATATCCGATATAAATTTAAAAAAATAAATTTTTTTTTTTCAACAGACGCAAATTCGCCTAAATTTTATATCACTCGATTCCCCTCATCGAGCTGAGTACGAATATGCAAAAATTGGGCGCAGCTCACCATTTTGAGCAAAGTTACAGCCTAAAAATTGTTTTAGTCTACTTTCTTGAACATTTTATTTTTTGAAGAAATAGTGTGCTAAAAAGAGAGAGGCAGCAGAAAACAACTGTGCACAGGACCCCGACGGGAGGGTGGCGAATTAAGGGGTAGTCGAAGGTGTGTGTGTAAAAGCTATTTTCATCAAAACGGCTAATATTAACAGATTAACTTAGCCGTTGATGAAAATAGCTTTTCACACACCCACCATTTGACTTCCCCATGCGCCCATAAGTACCAGGAATGGGAATCGCGTCAAAAAAAAAAGCGATCGGCGATCTCAAATTTTTTAATGCGAACGGCGATCCGCGATCGGCGATCTGCCCAAAAAAGGCGATAATTGCGATCAAAATCGTGATCACGATTCCCATCCCTGATAAGTACCATTCGGTCAATCGTCTATGTGTATCCACCCTTTTACACTGGGACTCAGGCGGCCGGCATCCAAATGGCGTCTGATGGCTTCGCACCCCTAGATCGATTTGTCTCGTCGAGAGCTGGGATGATACTAAATTTGTTGAAATTGGCTGACAGGGAGACACAAAATTCAAGCCACAAATTTCCATTGTTGGCAATTTTTAAACGGTTCAAAAACCGGTTTAAAGGCGGAGCGACATTCAGGACCTAAGAAAACCTATAATTCCCGGCGGCGCCTAACGACACCCCGACCGCTCTCATTCTTAAAATATCTTCAAAAATACGGCCATTTTTTAAAACTTTGATTGCAAATCTAAAATTCCCGAATTTTATCTTTTTTTTTTAGTACCGCCGACCCACACCCCAACTTAATTTGTTTAATTATTTTAATAAATTTACGGCATTCCAATTGCAATAGGGGGGGGGGACCCTTTTGGCCAAACGTAGAATTTTTTTTTTAGTATTTTCTGAAGATATGTTATTTGGTGCACGGACTACGAAAAATTTTAAAATTACTAAAGTAGAATATACGGAGGGCAAACATTTTGTGTCATCTAGTTACAGATGAAGATTTAAAATTATTCGAATAAAAAATATTTCCCAAAGCGAATAATTTTAAGTCTTCATCTGTAATTAATGACACAAAATGCCTGCCCCCTCCGTATACTCTACTTACGATACGTACTTTTTACTGATTTAATCGAATTCATTCAGTCATTCATTATGAGTAGGGATGGGATTTGTTTTAAACTATTTTTCCTGAAAGCGCCTTGCTCTGATTTAGCTGTTTAATATTGTGAATTAAATTTTTTTTGGGTACTTACACCCCTAATTCTGGCACTTTTTAGAAACTATTTAAGTCATTTTTAGAAACTATTTCCGACTTTTTGAGCAACTAAAAAACTAACTATTTTGAGATTTTTCGCAACTATAAATCCCATCCCTAATTTTGAGTGAGTGCTCTTTGGAATCGCAAAAAAACCCACAAAAAGGAAAGGAGGTTAAGTGATTTTATATGAATAAATTCCATAATTTAATTTTATATGCATTTACATATTTTTAGTCCAATTAAGTTTCAATTAAATTATCTCCTCAAAAATATTTCTACTTCTTTCGCCGAATTGGAATATCCATTTTATTCGTCTTTAGGCAAGAAAAAATTAAATCTTTAGGACTTGCTTTTGGAATTTAAAATCGTTAATATATTAATTTCTATTTTTTGTTTCCAGACGCTTTTAAAAATACAATTTTTTGAAATGCCAAAACCAAATTCTTCGGTCGACCGTATTAAGCATTTGCTGGACACCGGCAATGAGGCGGACGTTCAATTTTTGGTGGGGAAAGGAGACAAAAAGGAGGCGAGTTTTGGGAGGATAAAATCGAATTTTTCATAATTCTCACTTTTTTGAAATGTTTAAGCTTCTGCCGGCACATAAACTGATTCTGATGGCGGCTTCCGACGTTTTTGAGGCAATGTTCCGTTTTGATGCCCGAAATGCAAAGACCGCCGCCGCTGGGGCCGGTGCGGTTTTGATAAAACAAAATTATTTAATGGGGTTGGGTAAGCTGAAATAATTGAAAATTTTTTGATAACAAATTTTTTAGACCCCTCGGAAGAGATTAAACCCGTGGAGGTGCCGGACGTGGAGGTGGGGGCGTTCAAGGTGATGCTCAGCTTCATTTATGTGGACGATGTGAGCGGGCTGAACGGGGACAATGCAATTTCTGTGCTTTACGCGGGTCAGGAATTTTTATGGATTTATACATTTTTGGTTTAAATTTTGAATTTAAGCTAAAAAATATGATCTTCCTGAACTTGTCGCTTCGTGTTTGAACTTTCCCATATCGAAGCTGAGCAATGTTTTTTTTGCGTTTGTCGAGACTCGCTTCCGTGGAGAAGAGGTGGGGGTTAATCCGAAATAAATTTTATTGTCTTTTTTTTAAACAATCATGATTAGGTTATTTTATTATAATCGGGAATTTGTAAATATAAAATAGTTTACTTAAATTAGGCATTTGCTTGCTGTTGTTTGGAGCACATCGATTTGAATGCGGACACTTTGATCCTCTCGGAAGCATTTTTACAAAGTGATCAAAAATTATTGTGTGAGATTCTGGACCGTGACGAGTTGATGATCAGCGAAGAAATTGSAATTTGGAATGCCGTAAATTATAAAAAATAATTAAACAAATTAAATTTTAATTAGTGTTTATATTTCCTTTTTAAATAATTAGGCACTTCGCTGGGCGGACGAAAAATGCCGTCAAAATGGGAAAGAGCCTTCAGCGGCGAATAGACGCGCAATGCTCGGCCCGGCACTTTTCAAAATTCGTTTTCCCCTCATTTCACAAGAGGACTTTGAGAATATTGGTTAGAACCTTTTTGGGGACCTTTGATTYATTTTGAATTTAAAATACGGTTGACKACCACCTGCGCTTTTGACAGTTCCGTCCGGAGTGTTRACGGATGCCGAGCTGGTCAGCATTTTGCAGCACTATTCTCGTCCGGACCGCGCTCTGCCCAAGCCTTACCAGCTGAAATTCCCAACTAATGGATGTGCCGGGACCAAATGGGGTAGGCTAAATATGATAAGGACTTTGGGCCAACTGTGACCAAACATTTCACTTGCCGGATCGATAAACCATTTTTATAGGCTTAAAAGGGGGGGGGTGGCAACTTTAATAAATATTTGCGTTTTTAGACACCGACAATTCATTTGTCTCTTTTGCCGCCAATTTGTTTCCATAACGTTACGTTGTCAGGCTCTGGCACCAAAATCGAAGCGAATTTTGGCCCCAATTTCAAATTCAACATTTCTGATGAGATTTGAATAACGACAATTTGTGATTTGTTGTCGAAGGTTACGGTCGTTTTATCATTTATATTTTTTTGTTGTCTATTAAAGCATTTATCCATCACAGTCCTTGGAAATGGACCTTCGATCTTAGAAATTAAAAATGTCCTTGGAAAATGAAGTTGGCTGGAAGTTTAAATATTTGTAATTTTAATGAAGAAAATCATGATTTGGCATTGTTTAGATTCAAAACAATAGAAAAAGGCCATTTATCAAAGCGCCCACTCAAAAGTTCGGTTGTTACTATTCGGTAAAGTACTGATGCCTGAGTACCGAAAAAGCGTCTGTACATATCAATATGATAAATGTTTATTCCAATTTGAATTTACATCCAATTCCGTTCCTCCTCCGACGGCTCATTCATAAAGTTCTTTGAAGTCAATAATGACGCAATTCCCCCGACAATAATTAGCCACCTTTTCGTATTCGGCACATTTGTCCTCGTCACGTTTAAACGAACAACGAACTAACAGCCATATGCCTCCATCAAAGCGCCACAACTCCAATCGCTCCCCCGTCAAATTGTTATTCAATTTAAATGGCACAATGGCAGCAGAAGAAAAAGCCCAAAAATAAATGATAAAATTGACCGGTTCGATCGAATTGAAAAATGCCTTAAAATAAGAATTTAAAACAGAAAAAGTTCAATAAAACCAAACTCACCAATTTGAGTCCTTCCATTTCTGGCCAACTCGAATAACGTTGGCATTTCAGCACCTTCGGAATGCCATCCCCGCGGGGCGTGTGCAACCATTTCGCCAATGCTTGGTCAGTAGAAGCGCCGGCACTGTCATCGGCCGGAAATTCGGGAAAAAGACCATAGGATTCGATCATTCGGAGTTTTGGGCAATCGCCGAGAACGGCGGGAGAGAATTGGCGCAAACAGTCGAGATCGGAGGGAAACAATTCAAATCCGCAAATGTTGTCTTTGAACAAAGGCCAAATATTTTTCCAAATGATTTCCAAATTGCGGCTTTCAAATTTGTCTCTTTGGAGTCGAAAAGTCGGCCGATGCGTTGGAGAAATTCGACGACACGTTGATCTATATATCTAAAAATGAAGAAAGAAATAATTTTTTGGATTTACCTACTTCAGTTTATGCGTCTAATTAGAATTACAGTCTAACAAAAGTTATTCTCAAGAATGTGTTGAAATATTTTGGTGTTTTCATGAAAATGATGATACATACACTGTAAAGGTAAGTAGGAAGCATGTCATGGTTAGTGCTAGGGTTGGACAAAACCGGATAATCTGAAACCGGTATGGGACAATTTTGGATAAAAATTATCCGGTGTTGAACGATGATAGCTAAATTAGGCTGGAACCGGAACCGGTATCCGGGTGTTTTTGAGCTATCCGGTATCCGGGGGACCCGGATAATATCCGGTTTTGTCCAATCCTAGTTAGTGCCATGTAAATGTTTTAAACCCTGTTTAAGAATTCGCAAGTCGCCTCAATGCCTTGCGTATGAACTTGTGGGTTAGGGTCTACAAAGTATAAGCGATGATTGACCTACGCATAAAAGGGAAAAATGCCACAAGATGAAAATGCCAAAAGCAAAAAGGTGAAATGCCACGGGGGAAAAGCCAAAAGCGGGGAAAATGCCAAGAGGGAAAAATTCCAAAAGGGAAAAGTGTCAAAAGGGAAAAAGAGAGAAAATGACAAGAGGTCACAGCACCAAGAGAGATAACACCTTTGACCATTACAAAATTTTTTTTGCTATTGTTAATCCCGATCCGGGTTTTTGAAAAGCCGAAATCCCGATCTCGGACCCGGTTCAACATGCTGATGATCGAAATTTTCCTTTTGATGCGGCATTTACAACTTTTTGGAATTCATTTTTTGATTCAACGAAACCACCCATTATTTAAAAGATTCATCTTTGTCAAATACTTGAGGGGACCCGTGTAAAAAAATATGAAATTGTTGTCAAAAAGTACGCAAGACCTTTTTGAAAAATTGCTAATTTTAATCAAAGGAAAAGCGTCGGAAATCGAAATTTCGACAGGCCCCCCGATTTTCCGGTTTTTATTAACAAGATTCATTAAAAAAAATTTTCTCGGCGGCGCCTTTCGGCACCGCGGACCAGGGGTGGACGAAAACAGAATTTTGCATTTTCGAAAACGAAACGAAAAAAAAAATTTTTCATTTACAAAAACGAACCCCAAAAAACCCACGAAAAACACGAAACCGAAACGAAATTTCGTCCACCCCTGCCGCCGACCTGCCCCACCCGACCCATAAAAAATGTCTCCTTTATTCACGACGCCCCATCCTTTGATACAAATCAATCGGATAAATGTTTATTCCATCAAATTCCGTTCGTCCTCTTCCGCCCTCATAAAGTCAGTCCCAAAATGGAGCCAAAACATCATTCATGCCAAGGGCTGTGTGAATAGTAATCGGTTCAGTGAAGAAGGAATTATTCTGATCCCCCCCCATTTTGCCCTTACCCGTCGCCGATGTCCCTGTTTTGAAGTCAATAATGATGTGATTCCACTGACGACTCAAATTCCACTCAACCGCCGGAATTTCTACTTTATAGGGTGTAAATTCAAAAACTTTTTAGAATAAAAAATTTTTCCAAAAATGTTGACCAAAAGGGTCCCCCCTATGGGTTTTGGCCAACTTTGAGTGGCCATAACTTTCTTCAAAGTGGTTTCCGCGGCAAAATTTTTGCTGATTCGTAATCAGCTCGACGAGCTGAGTCGATTGTTATATATTTTAACAGTTTTTGAATTTACACCCTATAAAGTAGAAATACCAAATTCTATTGTACTGATTTTCAGGATAATTCGTAATTTTTGGGAGCAATTTTCTTACCAAATTGAGTCGAAAATCAAAAAATTTTCCCGGCGGCGCCTATCGGCACCGCCGGCCCTTCCCATTCCTAAAAACTTCAAAAAAAGTACCGCATTTTTTAAATGTTGGTTGCAAATCTCTTAACAAATTGAGTCGAAAATTCAAAAAAATTTTCGGCGGCGCCTATCGGCACCGCCGGCCCCCCACCCCTACTAAAGCAGAATTCGCAAAAAAAAATTGCATTTTTGAAAATCGAAAATTGGCAAAATTTACGAAAATCCATAGGAGCAATTTCCAACCCCCTAATGTTGAAAAAAAATTGTTGGTGTCGAGAAATGTGGTTAATCACATTTCAGGAAAAAATAAAAATTTACAGAATTTTTGAACATTTTGTAAAGTGTCCTTTTTTTGCAAGCAAAATGCCAGCAAAATCTTTTTTTTGACCTTCACTGTCCTTTTTTTGAAAAATTTTAGTTACGAACCCTGTCTTTAGGGGTGCTTTTTCGTCTTTTTTTCGTTAAACTCGTCATTACGATACGAAACGAAACRAAACAATATTTTTTTCATTTAACGAAACACGAAACGAAACGAAATATCGATCAGCTCTGATGGTGGCGGAATTTAAGAAACGACGCAGCACGAGTTTGCGTATTCGCGTCTATTATTTATTGATTGCACAAATGTGCCAAAAAGTTTTCCTTTCTCTGCCTCTTCAGGAGAACTGTTATCGATTTTGTGTCTGCCCTCACCGATCATCGGCCATAATATTGAAGTTTTTTTTTCCTCCTCACAGATTTGCCACAATAATTCAACCCCCACCCCTTACCTTAATTCAGGATGAGCAAAAAAAAGAGGGAACCAGAAAACCAAAAATTTCTTGCAATTTTGGGGCTTTTAAATTCTCTCCTTTAAAGCAGGGTATGGATATCTGCGGATTTTTCCTCATTTTGTGGTTTTTGGGAAGGCTTGAAATGCTGATATGCGGATTTTTGTGGTMTTTTGAGATCCTTGTGGATTTTTTGTGGTTTTTCAAAAGTTCRTGAGTTTTTTAATACAAAAAAGCATCAMATTCCTTCCAATTTTGGTTGCAAATCTCTTAACAAATTGAGACAAAAATTCAAAAAKTTTCCCGGCGGCGCCTATCGGCACCGTCGGACCCTTCCTCCCYTTTTCCCCAAAAATTTTTGAAAAATCGCGCGCAAAAAAATAATGTAAAATCGCTAAAAAATACTCATTTGTGACAAGAAATTGAACAAACAATTGTTGGCAAGCAGAACTATAAGTATGATTTCTTAAATTTTTGGTTTTAATGAAGAAATGTCGAATATGCGGATTTTAGGTATCAAATGGGAATTTTTTGATGGTTAAAAATTTTGAGATCCAATCCCTGTTTTAAAGCAATACAAAACGTGTTTAAGGGGTTGTTGGGGTTGGGGCATTCGAATCTTTTGTTTGTATGTGTTAAGAATGAATGAGTACGGCAGAAGTTTATGCATCTTTTCAGTGTTTAGCTTATTGGAATCATTAAAATCATTTGCATTTGCAACAACAAACAATGTCGGACAACTCGAAGGAAGTGGAGAAACAATTGCAAGAAAAGTGAGTGTTTCCTTATTTCTACGGGCTCCGGGGAATCCCCCCGCCCTCACCGGAGTGAACGTCTTTTTCTATCAGCTAATTGAGAATTTCTGATAATTTTCGAGGGCTCTCATGCCATTTCCGCCTTAACGAGGAAATTTTGTTATTTTTTGACCAATTTGAACAAAACGGGAAATTGTCTATTTGCGGCACCCATTCCATCTCATTTAAACCCCGAATTTTCAGTTTCATTTGTGATGACGTTCTGTTTGAAGTTTTCGAATTCTGTGACCCTTTTGTGCTCGGACTGAAAGTTGCGTTGATCAGCGATCGATTTGACTTTTTGGTGGACGCGCATTTCAATTCGAAGGAATGGTCGTTGGGTGAATTGCAAATTCGTCGTGCAACTGACAAAAAGACCCGCGGGGATGGCCATCCGAAGGTGTTGCGATGCTATTTTTATAAGGGAAGAATGGAAAGACTGAAACTGGTGAGTTTTTGAATTGTTTTTATTGGGTTCTTTGCTTTAAATTTTTTTGTCTTAAGGGATTTTTCAATTCAACCGATCCGGTCAATTTCATCATCTGTTTTCGGATTTGTTCTTCTGCTGACATTGTGCCATTTGAACTGAAGAATAATTTGACGGAGGAGCGATTGGAGTTTCGGCACTTTGGCAAATGCTTTTGGCTTTTGATTCGTTGTCCGATTGAGCGCGATGAAGACGAATGGGCCAATTGGGAAAAGGAGGCGGTTGGGTGGGAATGGCGTCATCAGTGGAACTTTTTTGGCTTGGGGGGGATTCGGACACTTTTTGGGTTGGGGGGATTCGGAC